>PISW01004895.1:0-149776 GCA_004023785.1 Mungos mungo
TTCGGGGGTTCGAGCCCCACATCAGGCTCTATGCTGACAAGTGTGGAGCCTGCTTGGGATTCTTTCTGTTCCCCTCTCTCTGCATCTCCCCTGCTTTTGCGCTTTCTCTCTCTCAAAAATAAATAAATGTGTATATATGCATATATCTTCTCTAGCCACGAAGTTACATTTAAGCCAACCACCTTTCTCTTCAGAGCACAGCACTTTCTGGATGAATAGGGCATTAACACCTCAGAACCCACACATTCCTCTAAAGGTTCAAATGCCAGCAGACCCAGTATTTAAACACAGAGTGAAGTTCGGAGTACGGAAAATAAATTCCAGCAGATGCACTCTGCTCTGCAAAGTAGCCATCTTCCCGCTCGTTCTTTTCTATTTGGTTTCGGCTTTGCATGTGTGATCTGTGTTCGAGATGGAGCCTCAAAGGCCGCAGGGCACGGAGAACCCTAGGCAACTGCTAACACTGGGAATACCGTACTCCCGCTTGGTCTGGTCGGTCTGTGCGACTGAGTTAGACATTCCAGAACCAGATAGAAAGAGAGCAGACGGGGCACTGAGCCCAGTGCTCCACAAGCCATCGGGGATTACGCAGTGTCTTGTAGATGTGAGGAGCGTTTTGTGGGAAATCTATGGCAGGAGAAAATGTCCCCGACGTCATACTGGAAACTGCCAAGCTCTGCGGGAGGAAACGGTGTAACTGGTGATCAGATCTGCCCCGAAGGACTGATCTCCAGCCCCTGTCGCCTGGTTGGCTTCCTTCCCCTTTGGCCACAGACCCTGACGCCCCCCAACCCCTCTCCAGCTCCCTCCCCCTCTGCCCCGGCATCAGAGGCAGCTGCTTGTCCTGCTGGCTCTGTCCCTGCCACTCTCCTAGCCGCGCCCCCCTCCGAGTCTCCGACCCGGAAACCCAACCAGTGACAAGCCAGCAAGCCCTCCCTGCTGCACTTCCGGAACGCAGTCTTCTTAGGAAACCCCAGTTGTCACTTGCCGTTGCGTCTCATTCCACCGGTGCTCAACGTTGTCGGGAACTTCTCTCCCGAGGCGGCCAGCTGCCCGCTGGCTCCCAGACTCCAGGTTGGGGCCTTTCCCGCCTCCCTGACCTCCTGGATCGTACTGGCTCCTCCCGGAGCTCCTCCCCGAGGCTCCTCCCCTCACTGTCGGGGCGGTCTGGCTGCGGATTCCCGCCTGTCTGCTCGTGCTCCTCTCTGTCACCTGGTTGACCTCCTCCCGCACTCTGCCCTCCAGGCCTTGGCACCCATCGAGCAGCTGATGACGTCCAGATCCACTGGAGTTCTAGAATATTCCACACCTCCTGCCCGCCCACCCCACCACCACCGCGGGCAGGCATGTTTCCGCTCGTGTTTCCCCCTGGGCCCTACAGTTCCCAGAAAACTCTGCCTCGTGTCCATTTCTCTAGAAGATGCAAGGGCGTCAGACTCTGCCCTCCCTGGGACTCCCCACTCTCCACTGGGTAGAAACTTGTAAACTATGAAATTTGTCATTTGCCCAGCGTCTCTTTCTAGTTGTGCCGTGGTTCAGTCCCTCGCGGTCACCCGCCGTCTCAGTGATGCTCTAACTGACTTTCCGGCAACGGGCCTTGACCCCCCGGCCCTGGCCCCCCAAGCTGACACTGTCATCCAGACCATTCAGGATTCCAGACTCGCCCACTGTCTTGCAGGCACTGCGGGCCACCAACCCCGCTGCAGCATCAGACAAGTTACTCAGTTGCTCCGTGCCTCAGTTTACCACCTATACAATGGGAACAATAATAGTAACTGCCTCACACGATTGTTGGGAGGATTAAATAAATTAACTTCCCCCCTGCCTGAGGACAGGCACCAGGGACTGAGTCAGAGCTAGAAGAGAGTCAGCATTACTGCCGCGGCCAGTCCCGACTGAGTAGGACACTGAGCACGCCTCATGGAGTGGCTGCCATCCTCCTCGCCAGCCCACTGTCCCTCTGTGCCCTCTGCCCTCGTGTCTCCATCTTGTCTTCTCTGCCAAGAATATCTTCTCCCTTGTGCCCCAACAGGCATCCTTCAAGGTTAACTCAATATCACCTCCTTCCCAGAGTGACCCGGGCTCACGTCCCCCGTCCCTCACCCCCAGAAAGGGTGAAACCAGCAGAATTATTTCCCCCCTCTGTGTTCCTGCTAGCACTTCGGTCATATATATATATATATATATTAATTTTTAATGTTTATTTTGTTTTGAGAGAGAGAGAGAGAATGAGTGGTGGGGGGGGTGGGGGCGGGGAGGGAGGAGCTGAGAGACAGAGAGACACAGGCTCCAGGCTCCGAGCTGTCAGCACAGAGCCCAACCTGGGGCTGGAACCCGTGAACCAGGAGATTGTGACCTGAGCTGAGGTCAGATGCTTAACCAACTGAGCCCCCCAGGTACCCCACTTCAGTCATGATTTTAATCCAACACTTATAACAAACAATATGTGATCATTTCATTTGCTTGGTAGTGACTTCTCTGACTGCTGGAATCTGGACTCCACTGTTTAAAAATCCCACAGACTTTAAATTTCTTAGCCCAGCAAATGGTACCCATTAGGTCATAAGTAAATGTTGGATGAGTTCATTTTTTAAATTGTAAATGTAGTGAAGGTCATGACTCAGGATGATGTTTTTGTGCTGGGCTTAGACTACATCAGTATTGGTTTAGGGTGTTTTTTTCTGCCCCTGAAACTTTAAAACCAATTTCATATCTTTTATTAAAATCATTATTTTAAAAGTAAAGTATCTTATTTAAGGCTTGATCCACCATATTCCTTTACTCTCTTATGAGAAAGCTAAAATAAATAATATGGATTTTAAAAAATCGGCATCCCAAAAAAGCCATGAAAACTGAAAAGTTCCCAATTTCCTTTAACATAACTGCAATTTGATAAATATTTTGGGTGTTTATTTGCTAAAAGCTATAAAGAATCTTTATTTTAAAGAGCTGTTTGCCGGAGCTAAAATATCGCCATTGTACTCCACTAGAATTAAACGTTTGTGTCACTGAGGTTTTTTTTTTTTTTTTTTAGTTCCTTGCTCTTTAGACTGTTGTTTAAATCCTTTTTTTTTTTTAATGTGTTACCAAGGAGAAAATGTGATGGCAGATTCCACAGCATAGCACGGTACGCCCCCCCACCCCCCGCCCCTCCCACACACACATAATGATGTCTGAGTATGTTCTGATCCGTATCCACAGGGTTTTGTTCCAGATCTGAAAAAGACAGCCTCCCACTAAACAAATAAACCCTCCAAAGGATGTGTTTTTCTTTGCTGTTCCTGCAAATTAGCACATATCTGTGCTGTGTTGTATGGTATTTCAGAGAGGCATTTATTGTTTGTCCTAAAAAGGAAAATGTGCCAAAGATATGGTTTCCTTAGTCCAGATACAATTCTTTTACCTTTATTTAAGTCAGCATCAGCGGGCATGAGTTCAGTCCCATGAATGACTTTACATTGAAAATCGTAAGTATTATTGGAGTTTACCCACAAAAACTCCCCGTTCGGTCCAAGAGACATGATATGCATATTATATTTCACTGAACGTAAAAATTCAAAACTTTAATTCCAGGGTAAAGTAACAAATGAAATCAAGGTGTTAGAAATTTATAGATATGTTACATAATAATATTTTCCTAATAAATGCTTAGAAAGTCACTTATACTTTTGAGCCCTTAAAATCTACCCCCAAATATTTCTCCTAAAATTAACTGCTCTTCTTTTTTCCTTTAATTTCGGTTTGTTTGGTTTAATGATAGCTACTGAACATAAATGCCCTTTATGGTGGCACCCCCCCAGCCGTGCGCAGAGCTTTGTATTTAAGTAGCTTTCAGCACAATGCTCATCAGCACTAGGGGTTTCAGCAATTGCCAATTATTTTTCTAAATTATCTATTTTAATTAAGTAAAATATTATGCTTTTAAGATTATGAAATATTCAACTATTACTTCATCTACAACTAATTAGTGAAAGAAAGAGGAAATAATATTTGGTGGCAGTAAGTGGCTATTTATAGAAGAACATGCGTCTGCATTCCAATGCCTTAATTTAAGGAAAGAAATACAAACTCCTCCAGAAATCCTACCACACCGAGAATCATTGCTGAAGTGTGTCCTCAACTGATGATCTGTTGGAGTAAAATGTAAATGTGTATATTCACTAGGGCCAAACTGTTGAGGATTTGGAAGGGGGCTATCTCCCCCTGCCTGTTGACACCCACGTAGATCCCCCCACATTTAAAAAGTCCTACTTCGGGGCACCTGGGTGTCTCAGTCGGTTAAGCATCCGACTTTGGCTCAGGTCATGATCTCATGGTTAGTGGGTTCGAGCCCCGTGTCGGGTTCTGTGCTAACAGCTCAGAGCCTGGAGCCTGTTTCAGATCCTGCCCCTCCCTTGTTCACACTCTGTCTCTCTCTGTCTCAAAAATAAATAAACATTAAAAAACAAAAAGGACCTACTTCCATTTCACACTCACCAGACAAGAACAAAGCCTAGAATTTACGAAGGACCTTGATCATAACTGTGGATACGATGGGATCTGTGGCTTGGCTTTGGAATCTCAATCCCCAGCTTACTGCTGGGCACACATTCTCCTCAGGATAAGAGTCTATTACGGGCTGTGTGCAGACCAAGGACAATTAGCCCCCAAACCCATCTGCCCAGCAGCTTACAGCGATGTTGGAAGACATCAAAAGCCACTACCAAATGACATTGGCAACTAACTGACAAGCAACAAAACTTTTTTTTATATGTGTCAGTGCAGACTAGCGTACCCCTAAACTCTTGGGTCAAGGCATCGGCACCCCTGCAGTGCCCTTCCTACTTTGTGCACGGTGGGGGGGGGGGGGACAGTGGAGAGCTCCAGAGGGGACGAGGGCCAGTCAAGAATCCTGCCTGGCTGCTTCAGGGCACAGCCAGCATTTTGCAGTCTCGGGAACTAATTATGCACTCTTGATGAGATCATTAGAGGACAATAAAGGAAAATGGAAACAATTTGCAATATGTGTGGACAAATTTCCATACAAAATAATTTTTGTTTGTATTTCAACGTTGGGTAGAAACTTTCTATCTTGAGGAAAGACTGTTTGTTTTTTTATTTCCAGATTAAAACTTAGCCTTTAAGCACCAAAGTAGAGTCAGGAACTTTCATTCTTTATGACCAACATACATGATACTGAATGGTGGCATTTCCAGTCTGGTAACGGTGTGGCCCGCCCCACATAGAAAAAGGTGAGAAGAAACCTTGGATTCCCCCTGGGCACGTTCAGTGTTGTTTCATCCACCTACTGAGGCTGGAAATAATTAAACTGGGAGATTCATACTTTACATGTAGTTTTATTAAAATACTACTCTTATTTTGTTTTCCAGAGTATTCAATGTGCAATTCTAAGTAATATATTTGAAAATACAGAAATAATTCATCTTATCATTGTTTCCAGCATAATCATGCAAATTCTTGAAGTGTCTGAAAACCACATTCTTACATCAGTCTAGAGCCTATTCACTCAACAGTCTGAAGAATCTAAAATGACATGGGCGAACGTGGTCGATGGCTCAGTGAAGCACAATGGAAGCCAATAGAGACCATGGCACACCATCCTGGCACAGTGGTCATCCTTGAAATACAAAATAAGAAAGAAAATCAATTAGATCTATGATGGGGGAAGGTGAAGAGGTGTTTATAAGTGAATGCTGAGTACCAACAGGAAAATCGCCCACTATTTTGTGACATATCAATATGCCTGCTGTTGAGTGTGGCACACATGGAGTTAACTCTTCCTCAAAGTGGAAAGCTTTCAGCCACAGCATTGGTCTCCATAGAATGAAGTTAGGAAAGAGGGAAAAATGATTACCAACAATGGTCAGAAACGGAAAGATGCCAGGCCCTGGGTAGAAGGACTGTAGTGATTTTGCACACAGAGGGGATGCCTCTCCCAGGGAAGGTGGGCATTTACGGGAGCCTGAGGGAAGAGCATTTTGACATCTCCTCTTCCCTGCGGGTATCCCGAGACACCTGGAAAGTGGGAAGAGACACTTTTCCAGCCATGGCTCTGGGACTTCAGTGGGGTCAGTGCTCCGTAAATGGTGGTGCCCTGAACAATCAGCCCCACGCAGCCTCGGCAAGTCTGCGCTGATAGAGGCTGAAACTTCACGAGCGCAGGGTTGCGGACCAAACAGAAAGGTCAGAGAGAAAACAGTATAAACACCTACAGTGTCATTATAAAAGGCTCTGTAGGTCCTCTGTGGTCATTTGTTCTCCAGTGCCCCTGCAGGGAAGATGAGAAAAGTGGTCAGCAACCTAGATATTTAGGTTAAACATTAGAAAGACCATTTTGACAGCTCAGGGAATACTCTGACAGTTCATCTTAAAAGGTTATGGACTCTTCCTCATTTGGAGCAAGTAATACTACGTGAGGTGGACTTCTAGAGGAACCCTTACGTTTCCAGGATTGAGGCAGACGAAAGGGTCATACAGCACCGGGGGAAAAGGAATTAACTAAGCCATGCTGACTTGCTAGAAATCACTTCCTCTGGGTGTGGATATTCCTTCCTGCTCACATGCAATCTACGCTTGCCAGATTTAGCAAATTACAATATAGGATGTCTCATTAATCTGAATCTCAGATGAATAACAAATGATTTTTTTAGTATAAGCATATGTCATGCAATATTTAGAACATGATACGAAGACATTTTTTATTATGTATCTGACGTGTAAGGTTAACTGGGCATCCTCTGTTTAGTCTCGCAACCACAGCACAACATGTCTCATACATACGTGATCTATAGCCTATGATCACCTGTGTGCCGTGTGCCAAAACTATCACATCAATAAATCAAGTCCAAAGGTCCTGTCCTTGGACCATGGGAGGTTACGCGATGTGATGATGACCCTAACCAGGATAAGTTAAAAACAATTCATGTGAAATTAATATGATTATAAAGATCACAACTGAGAACACCGAATGATTTACCCTGGCCTGCAAAGCTCTCAGACCTAGATTACTGAATTGACTAGAACCTCTTGTTTTACCCCCTCATCTCGATCTTACACGAAGCTCCCAAATCAACTGGTGGAGAACCTGTTTCCTTCATGTGACCTCCCTGCTTGAAAGTCCAAGTTGGCATAAAAGACACTTTCCAATCAAGAGGTTTCTGCTTCCTTTTCCCCTGCCTCATGCCCTGTGCCAGAAAATTGTAGATTTGGCCAATGATGATGGACAGACATGGCTAGGATAACAAACTGAAACATTAGAAGGACCAGAGAGAGATCTATGAAGGACAGCAGGCAATTCCAACCCGGGAGCCAGGAAATACTCGGGAGCAGGCGGCATTCGAACTGGGCTTTGGAGAATGAGTAACATCTGGAGATGATGCAGGAAGACAGGGAAGGAAAGCATGGTGGCTAAGGAGACCGGGTCCAGAGACAGGGATGCGTTTAAGAACGATGAGAGGCCCTGATCGGCTGGCGGTAAGAAGATGCTCAGGTTCAAGGAGATGTTGACCTTTTTGTAATCTATGGAAACTTCCTGAGTACCGTGGTGTAATTAGAGTCATACAATAGGAAAATTTATCTGCCAGCTATTTTAAGCATCAAAAACTAGGAAGTTAATTAAAAATATCTCTGATCTGTGACTTTAAAAATTCTTTTTCAATATCACTATAAATCCACTCAACTGACTCTAAATCCCATGCCCAATTCAAAAACCCTTCCTGATTTTCTGCCTGGCCCTATCCCCAGCCCAAGCAAAGACTGTACTCCGATCCGCCCTTTTGTCTAAGCGCATTCTCTCATTTCAGGGTCTAGCTAAGCCACGCTGTCGCTAGTTCTTGGTACGCCCTGTGCCATTCTGTGGCTTGTCTTCTGCTCCTTATATCTTCCTTATTCGACCCCCTCTCTCCAGAATGTCCTCTTCCCTCTTTTCTCCAGATCCATCCTTCAGGTCTGAAATTAGTTATTGCTTCTTTTAGAGCCTTTCTCTTGAGATGGGCTATGTTCTTGTTCAAGACTCTCCTGTTCAGTCTCTCCTTACACTGTACAAAACCCTCCCATCCATCTGTGAGATGTCTTTGGATCTTGGCTCATGCACTCTCTCTCTCTCTCTCTCTCTCTCTCTCTCTCTCGCGCGCGCGGTTGTCAGCCATTCTTCTGGATTCAGCCATCACCTACATGCTCATGACTCCAAAATTTCAGTTCCAAACTTCCCCCTAAAGCACAGACCTCTGTGTCAAACTACTCGTCTTCTCCAAAGTCTCCAAGGCACCCCAAACCCAAAGGGTGTAATGCCAACCTCTCATCTCCCTCCAAACCCACTCTTCTCCCTCCATTTCCTCATTCATCTACCTAGTCCGCAGATGAACCTGGGAGCCATTTTAGACTCTTTCTCTCTCTTTTCCTGAAGCACCTCCGCTTATCCAGCTGGTCACAAGCCCTCTCTGCGCTGTCCGCTCACCAAACCCTGCATCCAGCAAACCTCTTCCCTTCCATTGCCACTGCCCTGGTTCAGACTGACGATCTGTCTCCTTTCGATCTTCTCTAGAAGTCCTCTGGGCTTGTTTCCTATTACTGCTGTAACAAGTGGACAGAGTTAATCCAAAACAGCGCCAACTTACAGTCTTATGGCCCTAGTTCAGACACCCAACACAGATCTGACTGGGCTTTAACCAAGGGTTTTGCAAAGCGGAATTTCTTTCTGGATATTCTAGGAGAAGATGTTTCTTTTCCTGTTCCAGATTTCATGTCTTGGCACATGGACCCTTCCTCCATCTACAAAGTCAACAAACATTGCATCTTTCTAACTTTTCTTCCTTTGGCATCTTTAATGCTGCTCTTTTGAGGACCATTATTACATTGATTACATTAGATGCCCACATTATCCAAGGTAATCTCCCCACATCAAGGTCCTTAATTTAAGCCTATCTGCAAGTTTCTCTTTGCCATGTAAGGAACATGTTCTGAAGTTCCAGGAATTAGGATGTGGACATGGAGGGGACGAGGGGAGTGAAACACGACCTTGCCTACCACACCATTCCTGGAGTAATCCTTCTAAAACACATCTCTTACCCCATTATAATTACTAACTACTACATGTACGATAAAATCCAAAGTTCCTCGTTGAGCATAGAATGCTCTCCATCTCTATCCCATGTCAAGTAGCACATGATATTTAAGAAACTCTGTCATAATGTTCTATGTCTCTGTACCTTTGCTAACTCTGCTCTCACAACCGAGAATGTTCTTCCCTTTCCCCAGCTCGCATAAACATCCTCAAAGCCTTCCCAGATATACCGTTGGAGGTAGAAAGGCACACTCCCTCGTTTGTGTGCCTTTCCTGTACCTGCTTCTCTCCTGTCACCTCTACCACTTCACTGTTTTTTTGTTGAGTGACCCCCACACTAGAAGGCAAGCCCCTGGAAGGCAAGGAGGTGGTCTGACTTATTGTCACATCCCCAGGACTTTACACGGTGCATTGGAAATGACAGTCGAAGGAGTGAATGGATATGATGAAAGATGCATGGCACCTGTCACACTGATGGTACTTATGTTTATTCCCAGCTTAACATGAGGATAGTTACCCAGTGCATTGAGAATATAAATAGATTTGTCTCAGAATTTTTATAAAAAAGGAAATAAACTAATTTTTCTGTTTACTACACTGCTAGTAAATTAAACAAAACCATCCACACTGACTTTGAGGATTCTATCATCCCTTATGTTCTGTCCCCCATATCCCTTAGAGCTTTATTAGGCCATCCCTCCTGAGCATTGAATAACTATAAAAATTGTCACTAGGTGAGAAACAAATGGGGTATAATTTACTCATCAGTTGACAATTAATGACAATTGGCAAATAGGTGGACTTTATTTTTCATATTTCCATTAGGACCCAAGAATCTCATAATTCTTAGAAAGGAATGGGAAAAAACCATTTGTGGATTCACCTACAAACCCTAATGGATAATATTCCTCTCACTCCCCTCTGTGATCATGTAAGGTAGTAATTTTAACACCCTCCATTTACTGGGGGAGAAAACCTCAGCTCTGAAAGTCTGAGAAATTCATCCAGGTCTTCTGGAAAGTGGAGGAGTCGACATTGGACCATTGTGTTTTTCTGCCTCTAATACAATGAGGCTGCTCACTGGGTGTGGACCTGGACCTGCAGGGAGCGGCCACCTTAATTCCTGTTCGAGCCGGGAGATCTTGAGATCGGCTTGAGTGCACAATTACAGTAAGAGGAGCCACAGTGAGACGGAGGAGAGAGAGGTGGGTTTTAGTAACCTCCGTGTGCGCGCCTGGCTGACATGAGCCACGAAACCCCTTCCGCCCCTCATTACTTGTGTCTCAGGACGGGGAATGAGCTATTTGAGCTGATGAACCCTTAAAGATCAAAGATTCCATTTTTATGCAAATAGCCAAGAGCAATAAACCTGGGAAAGAGAAGTCGGGCATATAAATTACGGCAGCATGTGTATCATTGAAAGTGCAGCAAGCCAGGCTCTTACTCAGAATTAAACTCGTGGCAATGACAACTTCTTAAATTTGTGTTTAAAATTATTTTTCAAATGGGAAGAGATAATGGTAAAATATAACCCTGAATTCCACTGCTTCTGTAATACATCCCAATCTTAAGGTGACTTAAGTATGCGATATTGAATTACATATTATTAGGGGAGAATATTGCAAACTCTGATGGGCCAGGCACTTGTTCACCCTGGAGCAGGCTTGTGGTCCTGGAAGCTACCGGAATCCGGTGTCAGCACCGTTCGCAAACTCAACATGCCTTCTTTAGTTTTGGAAATCCATTTCATCACCCAATTATTCATCGTGCTGTCACGTCAACTACGAGTAGACTCTGAGTCTGCCTTTATGTCCACATCCTTCCTGAGGAGGACGTGTTGCTTGACGGCAGGACATGCCATTGAAAATAGCTTCTTTCAATGTCAAGAGCATCGACTTTGAAGTAATAGAGAGCTGGTCCACTCATAAATGATCTACTTGCCAGCTGTGTGAACATAGACTACTTAGTTAACTTCTCTGAGCTCCTTAGTCACGAATATGGTTGTTCTGAGAGCTACATGATATATAATATTTTAAGGGATTTAAATATTGCATGTGTCTGGCATTAGGTAAATGTTTTAAGATGTCATTGTTATTTTTAGCTAAAACAAAAGATATCAACGTACTAAAAAGGCAGGGTTATTCCAGCCTTGTATACTTGCATTTATACAAATTTATTTAGAAAAAAAAAAAAACACGCACACAAACTAGTTTTGAATGGCTAGTGGAAAGAGTATTGGACTGAGTCCCAACTTACGGGTTTGAATCCTGCCTCTACACTCCCTGCCTTTTTCCTCTTCCTTAACCATCATGTTTTCAATATGACAACATGCTACAAAATTCTTTCCATATATTACTTTATTTACTCATGCAAGGTCAAGCAAAAACTTGATTAAATTATGTGTCCTTTCTAGATTCTTCTGCAAATAAGAGTGTTGAACACACTCTTAGGTCACCTCAGCAATGATGTCCTAAAGGAATGCCTTCAGTAAAGAGTTTTCTCATTCTGCTAGAATTCCAGAGCCGACAATCCTAGAGTTTTCATGACACAACTAGACACTTCCCCTCTCTTCTGGTGCCAGTCTTCGTTCTGTTTCCATTACTGTGACTTGCTCTTCCTCCCTGAAGATCAGCAACCTCCACCTGGCCTACTACTATCTTCTTACTAGTGTTATTTTTCTCTGCATCTAAGAACCATTATTAGATGAAGAGACCCAAACCAAAGAAAATATTCCGTATTATCTGTTCTTTGTCAAGCCCAAGGGATGGATTTATTGTCATTTCTCATATTTTGTAGTCACCATAGTTGGATGAGATTTCTTCATTTTAACAGTGTTAATGCTTCCAGGAAACTTAATAAAGATTCTATAGCCATCTTAATAGTCAGGAAATGATAGTGAAAATATATCTGTGAGTAGCAAAAATCCATCGACTTCAAAGTTTGTCACCAGACTAAATAATAATGTTCCCTATTCAGCATCCTTTCTGTCCTAGAGATGTCTTGTCAAGTGTATTTAATATCTAGGATATTTAATTTACCACAGAGTTAACTGAAATATATTTATATTACTTTTCATGCAGAGCTTGCAAGTCACCGAGACTTATAATGGAGGTCTAACCTGTAGGTGAATAATTACTTTTTTCCTTTTCATGTGTTGTACTCACTAAAATATATTGATGCATTAATAAATGGCATATCTTTTGTCCCAAATTTTAACAAAATAACTGTTTTACAGGAGCTTGAATTGCAGCGCACACAGTATTGACATCACAAGAGGGAAGTGAGGCATTTTAGTAATTAAGTTAAGCAGTTATTTTGCCCCCACAACTCAATTTTCTTTCCAATTTTCCAACCCCAATTCAGAACTACTGAACCTGAAACTTGCTGAGAAGAATATATGTACTCAGCTTAATTTCCCCCTTTAATATGCTTAAGGGAACAAAACCCTCTCTTCTTGGAGAAATTACCACTATGATCCCTAGATTTTTTCTGTCCTCCACAGGCTATCATATTAAACATTTAATATCTTGGGCAATCTACTAGGTCCATTCTAAATATTATCTTATTTACTCACAAGCATCTTCTGTGGAGATGAGACAACTGAAGCCTGGGACTCTTACATGCCCGAGGGCACAGAGAGGAAGTGGCCATTGGGGAATGCTGGGCTGCTAGGAAATCCTTATCCATACCTGTCCCATTAGATAAGGTGCGCCATCTTAGTACCTCCATGATGCGTCATCACCACCCTGTGTACTTGGCCTCTGTTACCTTTTGCATTTTGTCAGATCTCATAATCTGGAGTTTTGGGTCCTTCCAAAATGTGGTTCTTACTTTAATAAGCCTATTTAAATTTTTTTATTATAGTTTATTGTCAAGTTTGTTTCCATATAATACCCAGTGCTCATCCCAACAAGTGCCCTCCTCCATGCCCATCACCCATTTCCCCCTCCCCCCATCACTTATGGTTTGCCTCCCTCCCTCTCTCCATTCCCCCCTTTCCCTCCCCCATGGTCCTCTCTTTAAGTTTCTCCTGTTCCACTTATAAGTAAAAACATAGGGTATCTATTTTTCTCTGCCTGACTTATTTCGCTTAGCATGACACCCTCGAGGTCCATCCATGTTGCTACAAATGGCTAGATTTCATTCTTTCTCATTGCCATGTAATATTCCATTGTGTGTGTGTATATATATATATATATATATATATATATATATATACCACATCTTCTTGATCCATTCATCAATTGATGGACATTTAGACTCTTTCCATGATTTGGCTATTTTTGAAAGTGCTGCTATGAACATTGGGGTACACGTGCCCCTATGCATCAGCACTCCTGTATCCCTTGGGTGAATTCCTAGCAGTGCTCTTGCTGGGTCATAGGGGAGTTCTACTGTTAATTTTTTGAGGAAACTCCACACTGTTTTTCGGAGTGGCTGAACCAGTTTACATTCCCACCAACAGTGTAGGAGGGTGCCCATTTCTCTAAATCCTCGCCAGCATCTATAGTCTCCTGATTTGTTCATTTTAGCCACACTGACTGGCATGAGGTGGTGTCTCAGTGTGGTTTTGATTTGTATTTCCCTGATGATGAGTGATGTTGAGCATCGTTTCATGTGCCTGTAGGCCATCTGGATGTCCTCTTTGGAGAAGTGTCTGTTCATGTCTTCTGCACATTTCTTCACTGGATTATTTGTTTTCTGTGTGTGGAGTTTGGGGAGTTCCTTGTAGATTTTGGATACTGGCCCTTTCACCTATATGACATTTGCAAATGTCTTTTCCCATTCCGTCAGTTGCCTATTAGTTTTGTTGATTGTTTCCTTTTCAGTAAGCCTATTTTTTAAAATTTTTTAAATGTTTATTTATTTTTGAGAGAGATAGAGTGCGAGCAGAGAAGAGACAGAGAGGGAGACACAGAGCACTAAGATAGCTCCAGATTCTGAGCTGTCAGCACAGAGCTCAATGTGGGGCTTGAATTCACAAGCTATGAGATCATGACTTGAGGCCAAAGTTGGATGCTCAAACAACTGAGTCACCCAGGTGCCGCTAATAAGCCTATTTTATTTGTCATTACCCTGGAGTTTGAATCCTTTCCATCAGTGAGGCTAATTTTTTATTGGCCAGAACATGCCATATTAGCATTATTCATCATTTCAAACTTTTCAGGAAGTAATTGTAATGTTTCATCATTTTTCCTGCCATTTAATTCCATACCTTGCAGAACATTCCACATCAGGCCATTTAGATCTACTCATGTATTCAAAGATTGAATAGATTTCTTTGCGTGGTTCTTCACATATTCATAACCAGTTCTTTGTTGATGGATATTAAAGTTATTTCTGAGATCTTGCTACTAAAAGCAAATAATAACTTGTAGATTGTGTGTATACACTATTTCTTGAGTTTGTATGAACACATTGGAAAAGCACATCCTTTTTTTTTTTTTTTTAATGCTTATTTATTTTGAGAGAGAGAGCATGCACAGGAGGGGCAAAGAGAGAGGAGAGAGAGAATCCCAAACAGGCTCCACACTGTCAGTGTGGAGCTCAATGCCAGGCTCAATCCCATGAACCATGAGATCATGACCTGAGGTAAAACCAAGAGTCAGACACTTAAGCAGCTGAGCCACCAGGCGCCCCAGAAAAATGTTCTTAATAAGATTAGTGTGTTTCATTTTGATAGACAATAACCTTGACCCCTTCCATCATCTAGAAGTCAAAGAGGTTGTTTGTCAAGGTCCATGTCTTCTGAATTTTGAGTCTTGCCTTTGGGTGTCCTTTAGCACCCAGACTGGGGAGTGAGCTTGTTCTATGTCTCCACATACCAAGACCTTGGACTACACAGCATCTAGTAAGAATTACCAAGAGCTGCGCATGGACCTCTCAAAAGCCAAGGATTGCTTGTTTAGGTTTTAGAAAAGAATTAAAAATGTAGACATTTATTAAAGATTTTTGGCTTAGCCACAAGAGTAACATCTTCTCAAATGGATTTGCATGAAAATTTAAATCTACATCTTTTCGGTGGAACCAGCTAGATGTACACCTGCCACAAAACACTTGGCCTGAAGAGTCCGATGCAACCCACAGGGAGGGATGTGTAACTCCATGGGCAGTGAACACCTCTGGAGCAGCCTTGGGTCTGGGGCCTGCTGGGACCTCCAGTGCATAGAATCTGCCAGAAGGAAAAGCTGAGAGTAACCAGGCAGCTACTGAGACCTGTCTCAGCCAGGGGAACCGGAAGGCAAGGTCTGAGCGGGTGGTGATCGAGAAAGAGGACCATTCTGCTTGGTGAGACACAGCCAGGGAGATAGATGCAGGGGGTGGTGTCGGAAACCACTGATCCTTTTCAACATGGCTCCAGGCTTCCTCAGCTCCTGGGAGGGCCTTGTTCTCAGTCTTGGCTGAACGCTGAAATCACATGGGAAATTTTAAACGCCCTGATGCAGATTGCTATTCCTATTTCTTCCACAACAGCCCCCCACCCCCTCAAATGCCTCTAAATAATCTGAGTCACATGTGTTCATGACACAGGCTTTTCAGCTTTCATTTAGTTGCTGCCAATTTCTTCCTCTCCTGTTCTATCTGATCCAACAAGAGAATATCCTTTGAATTGGCCCATGCCGATTACCAGAGCAGATGCCTGTGTGATTTTCTCTAACTTCCTAGTCCCGCAGAGATTCAGGCCTGGGGCTCAGCCTGGCCTTGGGCCTTTGTTTAAAGCTTCTCAGGTGGTATTGATATGCGGCCAAGGCCAAATACAACTACAGTGCCAGTGCGACCACAGCTCCCAGAACTGGCAAGAGCTAGTCACAGATTCTGTCCTGAGTCGAGCAGAGCATGGTGGTCTCCAGGCCCTATTGTGGAGACAGAAACCCAGCTAGCAGACTCAGCGGACCCAGCAGGGCCAGAAATGGCTGCACAGTGCTGGGTAACTGGGCTGCCTTAAGACCCACGAGGGGGGTGCCTGGGTGGCTCAGTCGGTTGAGCATCTGGCTTTGGCTCAGGTCATGATCTCTTGGTTCATGGGTTCAAGCCCCACTTCGGGCTTTGTGCTGACAGCTAGCTCAGAACCTGGAGCCTGTCTTCGGATTCTGTGTCTCCCTCTCTCTCTGACTTTCCCCTGCTTGCGCTCTCTCTCTCTCTCTCTTTCAAAAATAAATAAAATATATTTTTAAAAAAAGACCCACGAGGGACCACACAGCAAGACTAACTCAGATCTCATCAGCTCAGTCTGCTAATGTAATTCAGTTCTGACCAAGGTTAGCCCGGAAACAAGTACAACTCCACTTGCAAGAGGAGGGCGTCATAACCCCAGCAGGGAGAGAGGAGAGGAAATCAGGACCTGACCTCCTTCTTTTGAGATAATTGGATACCTCCCTCTGTCCACAGTCTAAAACATGGCAGCAGCTCCCATGTGGGAATTTTCCACCATTTCCACATCTACTTGCCAACTCAATTACATTTTCATCAGCTCCACTTCTGAGCCATATTTAAATGCTAAGGATGTTAATAGTATTAAACATATTATTGCCCATATTCTTACATGATTTTATTCTTGTATCTAAATTTTCAATTGTATTTTATAAATTTAGAAATGGTAGCAGTTTTAAAAAATTAATAGCATATTAAATATGAAAATCTATAAAAGTTTATAGCAAAATAGATTTAGACCTTCATCCTAAATTCCTTTTGGTGCGAATAATTACTGTCATTGCATGATACAAGGGTAAGCAAATAATGGCAAAGATGAATTTTCAAATGGAAACAAGATTTTTATTTTAAAGTTATGAATACTAAATTTTATTTTGTAATGTTTATTTATTTTGAGAGAAAGAACATGAATAAGGAAGGGGAAGAGGGAGAGAGGGAGAGAGAGAATCCCAAGCACAATGCAGAGGGCTCACGGCTGTGAGATCATGACCTGAGCCAAAATCAAAGAGTCGGACACTTAACCAACTGAGCCACCAGGTACCCCAACCTATGAATAGTATATTTTAGATGTAAATGCATACCCATATGTCCTGTATCAACATTCTTTCTCAGATAACCAGAAATTGCTTAAATGGACATTATTTCAGATTTACATTTCTTGCTTTCCTATTGTCATGCATAACTGTGAAATTCTGCAAAGTTCCACATTAAAAAATGTCTGACAAGAAGGAGAAATAAAATAATTTCAAAAATTCTAAGTAGGGTGGGCATATTGAAGGAAGATAATTAGGAAGTAGAAATTGAGTCACAATAACAAAACAAGATAGTATTTCTTTCTATTCCCACTCATTCTGCGATAATGCTAATCCTCAAATTCCTCCAAATATCTGAGTCACTAGTGTTCATGACACAATTTTTTTAGCTTCTATTTGATCTCCACCATTTTATTCCTTTCGTAACCCTTTGAATTAACCCATGTAGCCATCCAGCCCCTGCCCATGCACTATGCTACTAAAGTGGGGCCCCAGCTGGGGACTTAGGACCCACCTTGCCCCAGTGGAAGCTTCCTCCCAGTTCTGGACAAGACTCTGCCATGACTTCTGGTCTATCCTCCATATCCAATCTATACTCCACTGGGCTTTGGGAAGTGATGGAAAGGGGCCTTGTGTTTATCCCTTGCTTGGGTGACTAGGAAAGAAAACAAGGTTACCTTACAATCTTGTGAAGCCTTTCATTATAGCAGGAATCCTGGGAGCTGAACTGCAAAACTGTCAGATTAATAAATATTGCAGTATTCAAATATGTTCCATCTCTCATCTACTGGTACATTGGTTTTGGACCTAACGCTCAAGCTAGGGCCTTTATCACACTTAATTTTAAAACACTGCTTAACTAGGCAGGACTCCTAGCTTAAACACAGAAACCTAGGTTTAAATCCCAGTATTCATGTTAACTGAGTGACCTCAGACAAGTCAGTGAGCCATTCTGAGGCCCACGGTGTTGGCCTTAGATGTTGATCCTATCCTTATGGACCAGTTGTGGTGATATGACAAGACAATGTAAGCTCAGGGGACTGATGGATGTGATGGATGGATTGGGTGGGTGGGTGGATGGATGGATGGATGGATGGATGGATGGAGAGATGGTTGGAGGAATGGATGGGGACATGGATGGTTGGACGGACGGATGGATGGATGGATGGGGAGTTGGATGGATGGATGGGGAGTTGGATGAATGGATGGATGGATGGATGAATGGATGGATAGATGATGGATAGAAACTGTAATGTGCCAAACAAGGATCTGCTATTGTGGTCTTCAGAGAAGTTTGGTGCCAAAAGCATGTATTAAGTATCTCCTAAGTGCCTTGTATGTACGCTAGGTTCTATGAAGGTTAAAAAAGTAAAAAGATCGAGTCCCTATCTCCAGGGGCAAACATATGTGATAAGTACTATGTAGTGACATAAAATGCGAGGAAGCATGGCTGGATCAGTTCCGAATGGGAGTCTGGAAAAGGTCTGATGAGGAATAGCCCAAAAAGGGCTTCATCTTGAGATGAACACTAAACATATTCTAGGCAGAAAGAATGGCATAGCAAAGGCACAAAAGCAGAGAGGATGTGGCACCTATTTAGAAAACAGTCAACAGTGTAGTTGGCCAAGAGTGTGGACAAGGAGTGGAGCTCAAGGTCAGAGGGAATGATGGCCGTGAGGAAGCCATAGGACTGAGGCTTCATTGGAATCCAGTGAATACTAAGCTGAGGAGTTTGATTTCACACCAAAAGCTGAGGAGGAGGAATTGATGGCGAGTGACTTCATTCATCCAATCGCCCACCACTTACTTATTATGACCTAGAGGTACCAAATACAGGTAATGGGGACACAGCCCTGACCTCAAGAAGACTCCTGCGTCATGGAGGAAAAAGGACAGATGTACCAGCCAATCTCCACCCTCGTCATAACTGCTGTGAGGGGTGAGCATGGAGGCCCAGGGCACCCGGGGAAGAGGTAGCTGGCCCAGGCTGGGGGGATCAAGGATGGAGTTCCAAATCGAAGACTTGCTCCCCCCACCCCACCACCCTCCAGGCTTCAGAGAAGCCACTGGAGGGAGAGAGTGCAACGGGACAGGGAGAAGGGGAAGGGGAAGAGCACTGCAGAGCCGGCTCGTGGTCCAGGGGCGGCGTTGGGGAAGCTCGCGAGGACAGTGGGGCGCGCATGACGGCTGAAGAAAACACCCCGCTGCATGGCCCGCACATCAGCTGTTTTGTGCAAACCTCATCAAATGCCCAACGTATTGCAAAAATCTCATCACTCCAACAGAATACAGTTTTTCTTATCTGAAGTTTTTATGGGTTCGGCCGACAAGAAACCTGAGTTTTTCCAAATGCAAATTTACAATGAGACATGCATTATTATCAGTAACACAGAAGCCGGAATTCTTCGGCTTGGAGCCCCTGTGAGCTGGGCTGGGGGTGAGGGCAAACCCGCAGGGGAAAAAGTCTACATATGTTGTGAGATGTAACTTTCCTATGATTAAATTTACCTGGTTTTTGTTCAATTAAAATGATTAAACAAACAAACAAAAAATTAAGGTGCTCCAGCCGACGCTTGTCAGACCCGTGCCCGGCACGTGCATGCAAACAGCCCTGTGCTCATTTCTTCTTCTGAATCGGCCACAGCGGGGCCGAATCCGCCTTCTCTCCCTGCTTTCCTCTGTGATCCATATTCGGTGACGATTTTGCTTGTTCCGTTTGCCCTACACAACGGCAACAACAACGAAAATGTAGATGAGCGTCAACTCTTTATTTCAACAGCAGCGGAAGATTTATTTCGTTAATTGGTATATTGATATCCCAAGAATTGCTTACTGTGCCAAGTTATTAAGAATAAGTAGACGAGGGGCAAATTAAACTTTGAATCACCTGTTCCTTTGGGCAAAATGCATAAACTAAATTGACTGCAACCAAATGTCATATTATTTACATAGCATGCACAATTTATTCCCCAAAAAATGTGCTCAACAAAAGATTTGAATTTGCTCTTAAGCGTATAATGGATCCCACTTAGTAGTGACGCTCTCTGTGTGCCCTTCTCTCTATAATTAAATCATATGGAAAAGTGTCACAAAGCAAAATAAAATGTATTTATTTCAGCCATATCTTCCCACAGCGTGACATGAAGTCTGAAAAAAGAATCACTAAGCATTTTTATGCCATCTGTGCTGGTACGGGGTACGTTTACCAGGCACGTCACTGTAAAATATTCCATTTTGAATTAAGCATAGGCTACTTATTACTACACAGTTTTGAACTGAATGAGTACCAAGTTGGACAAAATTCCGTAGCCGACACAATGTTCTTGTTTTCTCATATGCTACTTGTTTAGTCAGACGCGTCCACCGTAACGTCTTTTATCGGATTTCAGGAGACCCAAAAGAGAGGAGTCATCAGTATATTGTATTTGCGGTTAAACCTCCATGCTTCCTCATCCAAACAAAGTTTTGAAACTGTTTGCCAACAGTTGAAATTATAGCTCTCTCGTAAGCAGAATGTGGGTCACTATGGCAACCTGGGTAACGATGCTATCCGTGGCCGATAATCCCTTGGTGCAGAAGGAAAGCTAAAACGTCTACACAATCAAAACAGCTGTTGTTTCAGTTAGCTTAGGAAGCGTAAAGTTCTATCCATTAAAACTTCCGCCTTTCCAACAGAATAAACCTAAGGCTTTACTTTGCCATTATTATGACAGAATTTTACGAATACTTGTAGAATATTTTATCTCCTATCCTCAATGAGGCCTTTTCACAGATTGTTTATGAGATGTGAAAATCCTATAAATTTATCACGGAGCTGCCTGACTAACTCAGAGAAGCACCAGACTTCCAGCTTAAACACGGACTCTTAGATCAGCTGTATCATCCTTGTGAGTTTTTCTCCAAGACGCCATACGGCACCGTATTGTTTACAGACACACAGAATAATGAAGTGTAACCTTCTTTCCAAATGAAAAGTACTTTATAACTACGTTGAGTTGCTTCTGGTTATAAATCTTCCCAAGTCAATAATAATATGTATGTTAAAACTTCAAACCTAGCTACATTAAGAAGATAGGATTTCCTTGAAAATAATTGAACATAACATTATACCATTTTAATCATGTTAGAAAAGCCACAACTTTGGGGGCACCTGGGTGGCTCAGTTGGCTGAGCCTCAGACTTCCACTTAGGTTGTGATCTCATGGTTCAGGAATCCGAGTCCTCCCGCCAGGCTCACTGCTGTCAGGGGGGAGCCCATTTTGAATCCTCTAGCTCCCTCTCTTTCTCTGCCCTGCACCCATGTGCACTCTCTCTCTCCCTCCCTCTCTCTCTCTCAAAAATAAATAAAACTTTTTTTTTATTTTTGAAAGAGGAAAGCTACAACTTTTCTAAAATTATCCATTATAGGGTTTGTCATAAAATCAAGGGCTAGATTTACTTATCTTAATTCTACTCAAGACTCTGAAACGGGGCCCCTCAGTGGCTGAGTCAGTTAAGCATTTGACTCTTGATTTCAGCTCAGGTCATGACATCATGCTTTGTCAGTTCGAGCCCAGGTCAAGCACGGAGCCTGCTTGGGCTCCTCTATCTTCCTCTCTCTCTGCCCCTCCTCCACTTGCCCCCATGCGTGCTTTTGCTCTCTATCTCTCTCTCAAAATAAATAAAGTTTAAAAAAAAAGATTCTGAAAAGATTTAAAGTTCTAGAGTTTTAGGGGTGCCTGGGTGGCTCAGTCAGTTAAGCCTCTGTCTTCGGCTCAAGTCATGATCTCATATTTGTGGGTTCGAGCCCCGAACTGGGCTCTGTGCTGACAGCTCAGAGCCTGGAGCCTGCTTCTGATTCTGTGTTCCCCTCTCTCTCTTCTCCTCCCCTCTCATGCCCTCTCTCTTTCTCAAAAATAAATAGAACATTAAAAAAATTATTTAAAAAAATAAAAATAAAAAATAATAAAGTTCCAGAGTTTTGGAAGTACCATTTCCTTTACAACCAACTCTACTGTCTCCCGGAAGCCACTTGACAATGATGACATGTGCCAAAGTGATTTGTGGACTATTAAGTGAGGCCACACACTTAGTTGTTGTCGCCAATACTATCATCCTCATTCAGGTCGCGGCAGGCACTCTGGTCCCACGGGTTCCCAAATGAACACGGCACTTTTTTTCTGTGATTATTAACTTTTTCATATGATTGTCTTTATTTTAAGCATTCTTTTGTACACTGCCTTTGAAATTGACCCTAAATATCTCCTGTCTATGGGGAAGCCTGGCTGGCTCAATCGATTGAGCGTCTGACTTCGGCTCAGGTCATGATCTCACAGCTCATGGGTTCGAGCCCCACATCGGGCTCTGTGCTGACAGCTCGGAGCCTGGAGCCTGCTTCAGATTCTGTGTTTCCTTCTCTCTCTGCACCTCCCCCATCATACACTGTTTCACTCTGTCTCTCAAAAATAAGTAAATGTAAAAAGAAAATTTTTTAAAAAATCTTCTGTCTGTGGCTTATTCCTCCATTAAACTGCAGGACAGGGCCCAAATCACAGACGTCAAAGTATCATGTAGGAAAAAGAATAATCCAAAACAAATTCATCAAAGCACTGAACAAATCCTTCTTATGCCCCTATTCTAATTTAAACAAACAAAAAGCCCACCTGAAAAAGACTTTCAGTCTCTTTCTTTAATTTTTTTAATGGTTTTTTTTTTTTATTTTCAAAGGAGAGAGACAGAGCATGAGCAGGGGGAAGGGCAGAGAGAGAGAAAGGGAGACACAGAATCGAAAGCAGGCCCCAGGCTGAGTTGTCAGCACAGAGCCTGACAGGGGACTGGAACTCACAAGTGGTGAAGTCAGATGCCTAACTGACTGAGACCCCAAGGCACACCTACGTCTGTTTCTTTAAGTGAAACTATTACTTTCCTTTGGGCCAACTGTAACTCCTTATCATGTTTACCTCGTAGACTGAGCTGTACCTTTCTTCAGGTCCAAGGAGGACCACCTCTACCTAAAGAGCAAATGAATCCATTTCACGTTCTCACTTCTATTTCTGTGAGCTATATTCTCTGGTCACCTATATGAATATTTTCAAATGAGACTTTTTTAAATGTTGAATATTTGTGATTGTGCTTTCCCTTCCCAGCGTTTGTGGCACACTGGACATTGTGGCTGTAATATTCTAGCACAAAATATGGATTAACACTCAGTCTGGAAGCTTGAAAGTTAATGTACTAATTTTGGCAGCTGCAAAGGGTGTTGACATTTGAATAAAAGCTTCCAGAACTAAAACTAATACTATTCAGTGGTACACATGGTCATTCCCTCTTTCTTTTGAAATCCAGATGGGTAGGTCTGTCTGATCCTAATTTTGTTATTAGTTATTATTTTGCTCCAGGTGTTCTGCTGACCCTTCTTTGGACCAAATATTATGAAACACCCAAAATGTGAAGCAGCAGTGATTTAAATGAAAAGTTAATTCTGGTCATACTTTTTTTTTAATTGATGAAAAGAGTGATGACCAGGATGCGTGGCATTGAGCAAACTTACGATAAAATTAACTACAGTGCATGGCTTCCCATTTGACGTCCAGGAATCTGGTTTAGAGAAGGGAAGGCAGCACCATTCTTCAGCCTGGACAAGACAAGGTGATGGTGGCCGCGGGTGGCCACGTTGGGGAACGACAGAGAAGGTCCCTCACATCTCCATTAAATATCTCTACGTTGAGGGTCATGTGCCTGCAGTTTTCGCGAATCGCCACTAGAGGGTAATCTTCTATTTTTGGTAAAGGCCCAGAATGCCCTCTGGTACCAGAACCAACCTCACGCATCTTTCAAGGACAAGCCTCACTCTATTGTGACATAATCCACTGCCGTGGGGTTAACTTGTCTTTTATTTTCGTTATGCTTCTTGTGCCTGAGAACTGAGAAGAGTCTTGCATCAGATAAATGTATCTCTTAAAAGGCATGGTCTCCTCCATGCCTACGCCCTGTTCCCTACCTTGCATTGAACGGCCAGTCTCTGTTACTGTCTGTCACAAACATCCCACACAGCGGCGGTCACTTCCGCCCCAGCGGCATCCACTTCCGCTTTTCCAAAACCGGAGAGCTGAGCCTTTTCTCTGTGCTTCTCTAGGAGTATCTCCATCCCTACTCCTTTTACAGCTTAGACCTTCTGGCTCTTTCTCTTATTCTCCTCTTCACCTCCATCCGTAGTCTAGACACACCTGGAAATCTCCATGTTACCTTAGAACGCAGGCCCTAAAGGTCAGTTTATCAAATGAACTCCAGAAATGAAAGGGCTTCACCTGTGATTATAGCAAGGTTCTTGGAAATTATGAAGCTTGTTTTCCTGTGAAACAGGAGCATAAAGACTTGTGTGTGTACCAGGGGCCATATAGGTAATTCCATTTGGTCTTGATATTTCAAAAGACAAAAAAAGATGCATGTCCATCCATAACTCTAAAAGCAAACAGAACATGTTGGTGGCTACATTAAGAATCATTCAGGGGCACCTGGGTGGCTCAGTCACTTAAGCACCAACTTCGGCTCAGCTCATGATCTCACCAGTTCATGAGTTCAAGCCCCACATTGGGCTCTGTGCTGGCAGTTCAGAGCCTGGAGCCTACTTTGGATTCTGTGTCTCCCTCTCTCTCTCTCTCTCTCTCTCTCTCTCTCTCAGCCCCTTCCCATCTCATGCTCTGTCTCTCTCTGTCTCTCAAAAATAACAAACAGTAAAAAAAAATTTTTTTTAAAGAATCATTCAGTGACAAGTAGTCTTTTGAAGAAATGGCCACTACTAGGTGATGTTGACTGGAGAGAAGGAGCCCCTAAGGGAAGAGACGCGCATGCCCGGAGCTGGGAAAGCACTGGCGCGGTGCTCACCCAGTTCCAGGTCCTGGTCAGCTGGGACAGTGAGGCAGTGAGAAGGCAATGGAAGTGGGGTGGAAAGAGGAGAAAGGAAAATGTACAGGTTGAAAAAGAAATATCCTTCCTTGGTGTAACAGGAGCCTGTGGCTTAAGAGCTCCTTGTTGAAAGTTGGCCTCTGTGGGGCCACACTGGTCCCAGTGCCCTGGGGACACCTCTCCGGAGAGTGGGGAAGCACCCCGCCTCCCCTATCAAAGCATGTGGGTGAAGGTGGGGCATTTCCACCCCAGACACCACTATCATGGAATTATTTTTCTACCCAAATCCTAAGAAGACTTTGGACATGGCATACAAAGTTAATGGACCTGTGCCGAGTTAGGACCCTGTTTGTCCTTGGTCTTCTCAGCAAGAGCCCCAATAAATATGCAAATTATGAAAGTGTCTTCCAAACATAGAAATATCTTTCATTATAATCCCAGGAAGCTCTCAGCTTCTACATTTTATTAAGCCACAGTTATTATTTAGAACAAGGTCTTGTGCCTTCTTGGTATATACTTAAAACTTGCAAATTGCTTTTTAATGTCTTAAATTTGCAGCCAGCACTGGAAATTTGCCATTACCCTACCTTGGTCAACTCAGAAGATTTCACTCCCTCAGCCTAAATAAGCCAGCCTTAACTTCACATGCAATTCTCTAAATGGAAGTTACCAAAAATACAACACAGATAACTGAATTTTTTTCTACTTCAGTTATTTTAATTGCCTGAAATATATTTTGCTTAGGCGTCAGGGTAAATAGCAATTTGCCCCGGAGAAAGCCTTTTTGACCCAAGTCAGTGAATGATTTTTATTAGTGCACACACGCACACACAATCTGAGAATCCGCAAACACGTCAGCAGGTCAGGTTCCCGGGAAAAAGAGCGCAGCATGCATTGATTAACACAGTTTCTTCCTTCCTTCTCCTCCACTGGATCTTGAAGCCCAGGTGAGAGAACTTGCTGGAAAATCAGGAGGGTGGGTTCCGGGCATGCTTCTGGAACTGAAAAGCTGTGAGGTCTCCAGAACATTCTAGGCTTCTTGCCTTCAACTCCCATTCTTTAACACAGACATTGATATATCAGTTGGATTTTAAAATATTCACAAACTCGACCTAATCATTTTAATACTAGGAGTTAAACCTAAGGAGATCCTTAGAGACAGGAAGAGACATCAATACCTAGGGATTTTAAATTTGTTTTCAGTAATCATGGAGAAACAGAAATAAGGTAAATATCCACCAATATAAAAGTGGTGAAATGAATTATGTTTTATTCCCCTGATGGAATGTTATGCTGCCCTTTAAATGAGTGAGGGCCCCAGCACTAGGTCACGAACTTGTGGTCCATGAGTTCGAGCCCCACGTCGGGCTCTGTGCTGACAGCTCGGAGCCTGGAGCCTGCTTCCGATTCTGTGTCTCCCTCTGCCCCTCCTCCACTCGCACTCTGTGTCTCTCTCTCTCAAAAATAACTTAAAGCTTTTAAAAAAATTTTAGATGAGTGTGGGCATTTTAAGGACAAGATAAATTTATCAAGCTATAAAATTAAGTTAAAAATCAAAGTATAAACCCTATCATCTAACAGAATCTTGATTGTGTGTTCCTGTGTGTGATCTCGGTACACACACATGCACACACGTTAAGAAGGGGACGCCCTCGAATGGCAGTGATGGCTATTTTTTCTTGGCAAGGAGAGTGTAGATGATGGTTTTCATCATCCTCTCTGTTTACCGCTTCTTCCACAACAACCACTATAATCAGGAAAAAAAGTTACCTTAAAAATTAAAATGTTGGATTAAGCTAGATTCTCTCTAAATTTCTTTACAATTCTAACATCACTTCATAACCAGTAAAAAGATAGGGTTTGGGATCCCCACAACGGTCGCTCCTCAGACCAGAAGTGTTCTCACCTCCTCCAGGACAAGGGTCTAGAAGGAAGGTCTTCGGGCCGGGACTATAAGGACACCATAACCCCTGCGAGGACCCAAAACAGACTGTTCTCCCTCAGGACGCAGGCTTCCCCCTCTGGGCTCTATCTTTAGGCTGTCGGATCCTCCGGCAGGCGGGGAGCCCCCTAACTTATGTAAGACGCGTCGCTTTGCTCTTCTTTCTCCCCACGCATTCCAAATGATTTTTACCTCCAGAACATGGGACAGTGATTCAAGCCGCTGGTTCCCTTTTTGTGCAAAATGCTTTTAAGGTCACTCTTTCTACACTGAGAAGCAGAAAAGTACCTCAGTGGGTGTGTGGAGGTTCCCAAAGCGGCAGCGCCCGCCCACACTTGACCAGCACTTCGTGAGTTCCTAGTTTAACATTGCAGCGTGCTGCTGCCTGGTTTCCTCCCAGATCTCAAGGCTTTACTCTGCGCTCCCGACGCTCAGGAGACTTAAATGCAGAAAGGATGGCGTGTGCTCCCTTGAGCAGCTGCTAACTGAACATTTATGACAAGGCAAAAAAATCCAGTCACCAAGTAGTTCTTTCGCCACCCTTTGTGAGAGAATGCGTGCCTCGGGAAGGCCCGGCCAGCCACGGCGCGCCTCCCAGAGTGCTGCTGACCTGGAAGGGCTTTCTTATGTGACATTTCCTCTCCTGCTTCCTTCGAGGGCATTGGGGCCCTGCAGTCTGAACAGGGAACAGAGAAGCAAGAACTTGACCCCTACAATTTCTAGTTCCCAATGCCTCATCACAGGATCGTAGACACTGTTCTATACCACACCAACCCATCTGTCTCCCTGCCTTCCTGCCACCCCATGACAGAGCCATGGCTAACTCATGGAAGGGGTCTCTCTTCTAGGGACCATTCAGGAGAATCACAGACTCCAGGTTTGTCAGTTGCCACTATCGGAAGTTATTTCATGTATTCAACGTGGACCTCTGATAAGAGTTTGGCACTTTCTTATTCAGTTCTCCTGCAAGGTGGAAAATAGCCGGCACTGTCTCTGTGCCCATGACTGTCGTGCCAGTCACTGGGGCTCACGCCGCTGCTGCCACTCGGGGTGCCTACCTTCACCCCAGTCGTTTGTATGAATCCTCATAACGAATGCAAGGCACAGGTCTTACGTTTACTCAGAGAGATGAGGACGTTTGTCCGAAGCACAGCTAGTTAGGAGCAGAGATGCAACAGCACCCCAGCTTTTTCCAGGCCGCCATCTTGCCACGGCACCTACTTGTGTCATTGAAAGCCGCTCATTCTCCCCTTTATTCGTCTCCATTAGCTGAATGTCCCAGTCAGCTCATCCTCCTTCCTAACCTAGAACTCTGTTCCTCTCAATTCATTGCTGCTTATCTGTCTGTTGAGAAGAAGAGGCACCGGATTAGTGTTTTCCTTGCAACCTGCCCTTTTCAGATCTGCCGTTGGGTTTTGGTCTGAGGGGGTGGGGGTGGGAGAGTTAATTTAGATTTTTTTAAATGTTTATTTCTTTTTGAGAGAGAGGGAGGGGAGCATGAGTGGGGGAGGGGCAGAGAGAAGAGAGGGAGACATAGAATTGAAGCAGGCTCCAGGCTCTGAGCTGTCAGTACAGAGCCCGACGCGGGGCTCAAACCCATGAACTGTGAGATCATGACCTGAACCAAAGCAGATGCTTAACCGACTGAACCACCCAGGCACCCTAGGAGAGTTAATTTTAAAGCTATAGGACCAATGTCACGTCCCAAATCTCTCAGAGGAGGCGATCAGCTTGGAAGGGGGCTAAGAAGATTCTCTTAACAGAGTTTGCAGAGCAAGCACAGAAGTCTTATTTAGATTATACGTTTATTGGAGTTGGGTTGGTGGAGAGAGACCTGAGGAGGCTCCAGAGAGTGGTTACGGAGCACCCCCGCCGATTCCACCCCCACTCTGAGATGACCTCTCCTGAGGAATTGTGGGCAACTATTATTTTTGGTGGAATGCCTCAGTGGATCTCTCTGGAAACCCAAGGGGTGCAGGAAAGCACTCGCTGTTGGGAATGCAGCTCCTGGAGTGCACGGCGGGGCCTGGGAAGGGTTAGGTGTCAGGCAGCATGAGTACAAACTGAACCGGGGCTTTCTGACCTCTGGTCCATTACTGCGAAACAACGGAGCGCTACACCTGATGGGACCCAAGCGACATCCATCAGCAGAGGGAGCCTAGTTCTGCCTCCTTAGGCACCGTTTCCATTGATGGATCTCAGCACTTTTCAATTATAAGCCAACATTTTGCTTCTGGGTCAGAGTGGATCAGAAGATAAATTGGCTTTTTCAATTTTGGATTTCCAATCTCAGATACTAGAATCCTTCCTGATTTAATGTTTCCGTTCTCCTATGCAGGGCCCAGGTAAAAAGTTGTTCCTGTTTCTTCTGGGTGCTGACCTACTGTAGGGATCTGGGCTTCCTCGTCAAATAACCTCAGAGAAATAGCAAAATACAAAGAGACGAGTTGAGAGATTATAAAATGTTAGTTGTCGCATCTTGTCTTCCCTTCCCTGTGAGAGTTTCTTCCTCACTCCTCACAGTCAGCTCGTTCATCCTCTGCTGGCGGTGACTGTCCCTGGGCACAGGGGACGGGCAGGAAAAACACGCGCGGGTCCGTGACCCTCTTGCCGGCACAGCCGCATCGGGAGGAGCCGTGCAGTGTCCAGGCTGAGTTTTACAAGAGGTGAAACTGTCCTATCGCTTATTGGTGACACTTTTCCCCGGGAATGGAGAACCAAGGAAGGTTCTCTGTGTCCCCCTCTCACCCCACAGGCAGTCCACCAGCCCGGCCGTGGCCAAGACTCCCTTTCTTGTGATTATCATGTTTATTCATTTAGTAAATATTTCTTGAACATGTGTCCAGTAAAAGGCACTGTTGAGTGCTGGAAATGGAAAGAAAGAGAAGGAAGGAAGGAAGGAAGGAAGGAAGGAAGGAAGGAAGGAAGGAAGGAAGGATGGAGGGGAGAGAGGGAGGGAGAAGGAAGGAGGGAGGAAGGAAGACGAGGAGGAGAAACTTAGGCCGAATTCCTGTCTTTGAGGAGTCCGCAGTAACACTTGGGAGGTAATTTAAACAGGCACCACAGACAGACGCCAACGAAATGCTATTGGAGCCTGGTTTTAGAACCGAGGAGAGTTTTCCTAAAACATTTCACCTGGTCTTCGAAAGCCCGGCAGAGCAGAAAAGTGCCTCTGCGCTGAGGAGTCGCCTGAGTCAAGGCTGTGCACAGAAGCGACAAGTTTGCAGGAGTCGTGGCCGGGAGAGACGGGAGAGAGAGGGAGCAGGGAGCGGTCCTGGAGGGTGCTGGAGGAGCCTCCGGGGAGTCTGGCTTGTGCCACAGGCAATAGGTTGCCCTTGGATATTTGCAAATACAGGAAGGACATCATCAGCGCTGTGCTTGCGGCCAGGGTGGGGGGCAGCGACTTGTGAGGTCTGGGGAGGTGGGCCCGGAGTCAGGTGAGCAGGCCCGGAGGCCACAGCACGGTTGGACCCTCCCAGGCTCACACAGGACTTAGCGGCAGCTCATTTGTGGCCACTGAGGGGGCAGGGGTGGGGGGGGAGAGAGATCCAGGAGTATCCATGGGAGGCCAATAACCGGAAACATTAAACCGTATCAATTACCAACGTCAATCTCGAGGCGAAGAAGCAAAATGAGCCCAGACGAGTCCTTGAAGAGCACCTGTACGTGTGGGGTGGGGGTGGGGGGGACCTAGGAGAAGAAAACCAGAAGAGCCCCATGTCGGAGAAGCCTGCAGCACAAAGTTTCCAAAACCAGGGTCTGGACGCCGGGTAGAAGCCACAGGGACACTCCTGAAGTTGGGCATGTTGCTAAGTTGTGGCCCGTGACAGAGGGAGGTGCTGTGTGGCCTTCAGCTGGGGAGGGCCGATCTCTTGTCCTTCCTTCCTCCCTCCTGAGCCTGGAACTCAGATGAGAAGGCTGAGGCTCTGGCAGCCTTTTTTGTCTGTGAAGTCATCTTTAGACAGAAGACCCACGGGAGGCATTTAAATACAAAAGCAAGAGTCCAGGTCTCCCGGGAGTTTCTGGAGATCTTAGACTTCATAAGAGCCAGATTTCTCCTTCCGGACTTTTACTGATGTGAGAAAGAATACATGTCTGTGTCGCCTGAGCCAGGATCATATGCTGTCTTCTGTCACATGCAAACACACCTAATCTTTACCGCTAGACATACTAATAAAAGTTTGGGCATTGATAGCATGGTCTCCATCTCCAGGTTCCCTGGCCCGATGCCATGCAACCAAAGTCCCAGCTTCTCAGTCTTCCCCACACCCACCCCATACACACAGCAGAGAAAAGAAGGAATTGGACGCAGTGTTTTCAGCATTCTACATCATTGATGGTTTTGTGGAACTCACTGCCTCTGGTGTGTTTCAAATTGCCACTCAAAGATAAAACACTCATGGATTACAAGCAAATTTTGAAAAATTACATGTGACAATTCCTCTTTGGATTGATAGAGCTTTTCCTTTAAAAAGGCCGATCGCTTTCTGTTCTTACAGAATTAAAGTTTTTATTTTTCATTTGTGATGAGGTGAATTTTCAGTTTGATGAAATAAGTCACGGCGACTTACCACTTGGGACTTGATAAAATAGCTTAAGTTTTCAAGTGCAGGTTTCTTTTTTTAGACATGGAAAGAATGTTTTATGGTAAAAAGCTCTACGGCTTGGATCGCCCTGATATCTTGTTATTCTTTGCGTCCGCTCTTCACCTCGAAGGTGAGGGGAACCCGCAGGAGCCCTGCCAGGGAAAAGAGACGAAGAGGAAGGAGGCAGGCGCGGTGATCACCCCATCTTTCCCTCCTCGCACACTGACCCCCTGCTGGGCCCTCCTAAGGAAGTAAGGCACAGAATCCCACAAGTGACCTGGATGCCACCTTGGTCATTTAATGTTCTTTTTAAGAAAAACGTACCGGCTTAGCTATCTTTGCATCCCGTGTTGGTGGCTAGACTGTCAGCTCCCCAACGGCAAAGACCATATCTGATAGCTCTTTGTAACTATTTTAGCGATACCCAAAGTGTAAGCCACGAAATGCCATCTAATTCTGTCCTACCATTTACAAATGAAAGTGCAAGGCCTGGACAGGGGAGCCCCTTGCCCAAGGCGACACGGATTGCAGCCCTCGTGAAATGCTCGTGAACGCTGAACACATGCGTGGCGCTCTGAATTTTACGGGCTCAAGCCAACCTTACTTCAAGAGGTCTGTCTGGAGATAGCACGGACTCTGCTACCACGTGCCTCTGGCTTTCAGCTCCTTCCAGAGCCACGCATAATTTTTGTTTTTATCCTGCTCTTCTTCATTCCTCACCGGCTCTTCCATCCAGTCTGCAACTCTGATGAAGGGGTTAAGTTTTTACTCAAGATTAAGTTCTGCTGCCCGTTTCCGGGTTTATTTGTTCCCCGGTGGGAAGCTGTGAGTCGCTCACCTGATGGGTTCTTTCTGAAAAATGAGAAGCTCGTAAAGATAGATTCTTCTTTCCATTTGGGGAGTGTGATGCTTGTGTTTATCAACAAGAATATTCAGTAAACTATCGTGAGTCCTTTACCTTTTCTACTAACCAGTACTTCCCACAGTGACGTTACTGACACTCATACTCCCATACCGCACGATGAGTTCACACGAGTGGTCGCGTTCACATAATAAACAGGTCATGAGAATCCTGCTAAACAGCTTCCCTGAGCTTGTGATTGAGGGTTTCCGGAAGATCTCCACGGAGTGGTCTAATCCCACGTACGCTTCTAAGCAACTTATTTGGTTGTTCAAGCCTACAGAGAGGCCAAAGAGCTCTGTTTCTTAGGTTGATACCATGCAGAAAATCAGATTTTACTGGTCTTTTCTCAAAGATGGTCCACGAATTATTGACAACAACTAGTGCCTCTCTCGGGCTGACTGGTTCATGACCAATGCCAGGCCATGCAGGTGCCTCACCTGACGGTGTCTGAATTCCCATTTTATACATGAGGTTGTTGGTTTGTTGTTTCTTTTTTTTTTTTGTCTTTTAAGTTTTTCTTTTAATTCCAGTGAGTTAACATACAGCGTCATGATGGTCTCAGGTGGACCGTGCAATGATTCGGCAAAGTCCACACCTCGCCCGGTGCTCTTCAGGACAAGTGCCCTCCGTAATCCCTGTTCAATTCCCGTTTTATGTATTGGAAAGTTAAGGCTCAGGCAGTTACAACATTTACCCAAGGGCACTCAAAGCAAATTACAGGCAGGGCGTGGCCCAGATATGTTGACTCAAAATCTGGGTGTCTACTCAGCGTTGCAGCCTTCCCCCAAAAGTCAAAGCAGCACGAAATCATTTGGCCAACTGGACAGGCACCCATGCAGGAGAGACTGGGGCTCAGGGGCGCTGGGCGCAGGTGCCCACAGTGCTGGGAGATGCCTGCGCGGGATCTGGAATCCAGTCTGATTCCCTCTGATCCCTGTGCATCTACCCGCATCACCACCACACCACGGGCCGTTTGGTAAAAGAGTTAGATTTTAAAAAAGCATGTGATACAACCGTGCTGACTACCCACAGAGCATCTCCATGGTCACCTAAGTATCCAGATGGCCACTGGGGGACAGCAGAGGCTCAGGGGCAATGAGAAGCCGAGCAGAGGCCGGCGATGAAAGAACCAATTCTCAATTCTTCTGTGGGCGCCTGGAGACGAACACTGTGAACTTGTTCCCAGCCTTTGCGTCTCATGCCAGCTGTCCTCCCCCTTCCCCTGCCTCAGCCACCGCCCAAGGACCTGTCCCTGCAAATGCATCCACATATGTGGGGACAGAAAACTGGAGATTATTTGCCCGAGTTGGCAAAGACACGTACGCACAGCTGCAGCCCCGCCTGGGTCTCGACACTGTGTGGGTCCTTCACCAACTGGACAGCAAGTGCCACGAGCCAGCTCCCTCCAGTGTTGGTGTAGCTTCTCAGCACATTTCCTATAAACCTGCTTTTTTTTTTTTTAATGTTTATTTATTTTGTGGGGGGAGGGACAGAGAGAGGGAGTCACAGAATCCAAAGCAGGCTCCAGGCTCTGAGCTGTCAGCACAGAGCCCAATGTGGGGCTCGAACTCACAAACCGTGAGATCATGACCTGAGCCGAAGTCAGACGCTTAACCGACTGAGCCACCCTGATGCCCCTCTAAACGTGTTTTAAAGGCGTGAGGAAAAGTACCAGGCGCACGGTAATCCCCTGAGTTCTACCTGGTCAGCACTGAATGGGAGGCCCTGGCGAGGCTGGGAAGCAACCTTGAACATCTCGTTGCTGATTCAGGAGATAGCGCTGAGTCAGGACCCAGCCGCCCCCAGCCTGCTGCTCGGAGCTGCCTTGTTGGGGACAGTCCTCCGTTTGGGATGGGGTCTTCGACAGAGCCCTTAATCACTTCCGATCCTTACTGCTTTCCTGCTCTTAGGTCTCTTAGGTGAGGTGCAAGGGTTCATGGTCAGATTTCAACTCAAATAGGTTACCTCGGAACATTCTTAGGGCTTAACCTACTTAATTCCCCTAGTAGTTTCTACTGAAAGCAAAAGAGTTTCCTAGGCCCTTTGTATTCGGCTGCTAGCTGGTGTATTAGCTGTCTTCTTTAGAGACACACTGCATCACACCCACGAGCCAGCTCGTTGCCTGCACCTATTTCTGAAAATTTGTGTTCAGAAAGTCCACTGATGGATGAAAGTTACCGGAGAAATCCCAATGCTTTAGGCTTTGCTTCAATCAATAGTTGGTTTTACTTTATTCTGGTTCTCGGTTTAAGACGCGATGCAAGAATGGGCTTTGGGATGTTCTCGCCTATAAAATCCATCCAAATAGGACCGGTGAGGGGGCTCGGTGCCCGCCACCAGGATAATAATCCCCACCAATTTCCGTGCTTACTAAAACAACCAGTGGAGCCACGATATATTCAAAAAGAGACCGTTGCTATGTAGTGTGGTGCCTGATCTCACTACGGTCCGCTTTACACCCAGCAGCCTTTGTTGAAAAGAAGAACTTATTTGATTAACAAAATTGAGAAAACATGTATTTCAACACTGACATGGATGTGAAATGATAATTCCGCGCGTAAATGTGAACTTCCACCTGTATTACCTCATCTCATCTTCCCAAGCAAACTGGGGCTGTAAACATTTTCCTATTTTACCGACAAGAAAACAGAGGCTTGTAGATGTCCCCTGACCCGCTGGAGGCCACAGAAGTTGTGACCTGCCCAACACAGTCTCGTCCGATGGATTTGACTCCACTTTGCTAAGCTTGAGGAGACTTGTCGCTAACCTGGGTTCTCTGAGTCCAGAGGAGGGAGAGACTCTGGCCGCCTTTCCCAGTCAAGGAAGCTCGTAGAGGAAACAGTGCTTGAGTGATGAGTAGGGTTTGAATAGTCTAGAAGACCAGCCGTGAAACCGTGTGCCTGGTCTGTACCGCGTGACCAACAGACACTGGGTGAATGAGTAAGTGAGGACGGAAGGCATCTGAGATTGGGAAAATGAGCTTAGAGGGTTAGAAGGCAAAAGCTCCCCGGACGTGCTTGGGGGACACTGTGAGGACAGGGGCTCTGGGAGGGGATCCAGCTTGAGGAGACAGGAGAGGGGAGGCGCCTGCAATGGAGAACGGAACCAGTGCCAGGCCAAGTGGCGCTGAGCTGGGCTGCCTTTAACCGAAGAACATGACCCCGACAGCAATGGGAGGCCAGTGGCTGCTTGTAGGGAGACGACATGACGATCCAGTGTTTCAGGGAGGGAGGCACAAACCAGACGGAAACGTCTACCACTCCTGATTCTAAGAGCATCGCCGAGTGTCCTCCTAAAGCCCCCTGTCCACTCTTCCATCAGCGGGAGGCCGTGGATGTAAAGGTTGACCCGGCTGGAGGCGTGGGGCTTACAGAAAAGAAACACCGTTAAAACTTCCCATTCTTGCCTCGTTACCCAAGGAGATCTGCTCTGTGGTCACTCTTTTCATTAGGACTTTTAAGTTAATCAGTAGACTTTATGAAGAATTACAAAGCTTTCCCTACAAGCATAATTAAATGAAGTCATTTCCTCTGTCCAAAGTGATCAAATAATGCTTCTGAAATTAAGAAAATGCAGGCTTATGATAAAAATATAGCTATAATGAAACCGAATGGCTTTATTGACTTTGTGATAAAATATTTCCTTTTTGCCTTTTAATTCACAATGAGATGCTGATTTATTTGGGAATAAAATCTGGAAAAATCCTTGTGCTGTAGGAAGCTTGTCCCTCTAATGGGTGTCTGCTCCCCAGAACGGTATTTTGGCTGTACTGGAGCGCATTGAAAGGAATTAGACTTAGCTCTGCCAAAACTTCACTGTGAAAGAGTTTGCTATAACAGTGTTTTATTATATTCTTATTGAACTTCAGCCAGTTGAAAATAGAATCTCCTCACCATCCTTTTAAATTAGCCTTAAACTGCAGACAAAAGACAAAAATCAATGTGCAAATTTAGCATCTCACACGCAGTTTCTTAAGAAACTTAGCCCCGGTGCTAATGTGCAGCTCTCGTAGATAATAGACCATGAGTGATTGGAAATTTTAAAGTAGCATTTCTTATTCAATTTAGGTCCCTTTGAGTGTCTAGTAGGTCCTGTCCATAAACTGTTTTTGTAATGCTACAGGTTTTACTGAGTCTCTACCTATGTCTGGTGCTAACTCAGTAAAACCATCTGTGATATGCCTCCGGTGCCCTGACAAGTTGGGGTGAAACTCAGAGTATCAAACCATCGTGTAAACTGTTAGAAGAGAGGAGTGCCTAAACAATGCTTCAAGCTATTTGATGTGATATTTCATTAGTCACTGCAAAGAGCCTTGAGCGCCTAGCCAGGAAGAAAAAGGGCGCACGTGACCGCTCACGGATCGTTCCCAGTGGCCACACCAGTGGGAGGGATGTCTCTCGTTGCTCTCAGGGGTACAGAGGCCGTGAGTTCTGAAACAACTCCTAGGGGAAAAAGACCTTTGAATTCCTTAAAATGTCCTATCAGACCTGGGCCAGTTAATTCAGTCTCGCCTATGTCACTCTCCTCCAGCACTGGACAAGCGAGATCAGCAAGATAAGGAAACACAACCTGGCCGGACTTAGGCCACTAATATAAAGAAACCTATGTAAAGGCGCCTCGCAGTGCGAGGAAGGAGAGAAAGCTGACCGTTCTTGGAAAAGACAGTGCCGCAGGCTTCGCAAACAAGAGTGCCAGTGTATGAGAAAGATAAGAAGGGAACCACTGGGCTCCATCGGAGACCTGGTGGGCACACGGAAACAGGACAAACGAGCAAATTAGGCCAGATCACTAAAGATTTGTTTTCTGGCCTGACACCTGAAGGGCTGGGAGAGCTTAAGCCAGAAAGACAATGCGATGAGCAGAAACCAAAACAGGAATTAACCTAGCGTGTGTCCCCAGAGGGGGCCCAAACACTGCTATCACCCGCCAGTGACAGTGGGAGGGTCCTCAGTCCCCATGAGGAAGCCCCGAGGAGCGTGAGAGAGGAAGAGAAAGGGGGGACAAGGTTTTCTTGGCGTTGTCACAACCGATTTTTTTCTGAAAACAGTAAGTGGGAACAATTGGCCAGAATAAGCCTGGATTGTACTAGAAAATGAAACTAAAAAAGAAAGATCAGAGGACCTTGTTATAAAACACACCACCCAACCCCTATCCCATAGGGACGCCTCAATAGGCTATTCCATGCGCTGGCGTGAAGTTCAGCTTGAGTGAAGGCCCAGGATAGTTTCCAGTCCTCATAAGAAATCTAGATTTCTCAAACGGACAGGGCTTACTGACGTTAAATGCTGTTGCTTTAATAATCAGTACATTTCACTGCAAAGATATTAGCCAATTTTTAGTAGAACACTAGATGATAAAAAAATTCCATTAAGAAAAAGAACACATCAAACGCCCCCCCATGTAAATGGGTGGCCTAGTTACACTTTCAGCATCTTCCCATTGCTACCTGATAAGCTCCTGGGAGAAATAACTAGATCATCAGCTTAATCCCACCTAAAATACCCCATAAAATTCAAAGCCACCACCTTAGCTTAGTCTCAGACGTAGTGGAACTGAGGCTCACAGCCGCAGAGCAGGAATACTAACGGAAATGTTCTTTATTTTCATGGATCGCAGTCGGTTTCCTGATTCTGAGCCCCCACGCTGCCTAACCAGGTCCAGCCGGGACACTGCAGCCAATCCCAGGGGCTCATCTTGCCCCATTTAGGGTTAAGGTGCCTCCCTGATTTGTCCTCTCCTCTACTCTAAGGCCCAGGAAACGTGTCTACGTCCCCCAGACGGGGGAGCGGGCCCCTCTCCACCTCTCTCTGCTTCAGCCCAACTTAGACAGCGGTGAGTCTCCCTCGCTTGGTGAGCAAGCCTTTCTGCTTACACCGCACGGGAACCGCTGAGCGCGCCTAGAACCCTCACAACGGGCTCCCAGCGCCCAGCTTCTGTTGTGCATCCGCTTCTCCGGGCTTTCCGATCTGCTCTCTTCTGCTCAGGATGGACTCCGAGGGGTTGAGTCCAACACCCTGGGCCGATACAGCGCACCTGCCGTCCGTGTCCCCTCTGCCCCCCACAGCCCAGACACAGGCCACACGTGGCTCCAGAACGGCAGTTAGAAAGCAATATTCCGCCGTGTCCACTCAGATTTCCCTCACATTTCTGAGGAAATTCCCTCATGGAGCTAACGCAGTTTTAGAGAACTGTTTTCCCCATTTGCACCCCCATCAGATCTACTCTGCCTTGTATTCTTGCTGAGAATTCAGGTTCCTGATTCCATTGGTCCGGCTCTGGCACCCCTCACCGGGGCAGGCGGCCTCCTCCTGGCCCAGGGCGGGCGGGGACATGCACACTGCAGACTGCTCAGGACAACTACCTCCTGCACCCCGGCCCCATCTCGTGGATTCAAAACGGATGTTCCCGGGGCGCCCGTGGGGCTCAGCCAGTTAAGCATCTGACTCTTGGTTTCAGCTCAGGTCATGATCTCACGGTTTGAACCCCACTGTGTGCTCTGTGCTGACGATGCAGAGCCTGCTTCGGATCCTCCCTCTCCCCCTCTCTCTGCCCCTCCCCAACTCATGCTGTGTCTCTCTCTCAAAATAAAGTTTGAAAACAAAAGGGGGTGTTCCCTCCCTCCAATTTAGCTTGGTAGAATTCACTTCTATGCAGCAAATATTTACTGAGCCCCACTCTGTGTGCCCCTCCCCCGACACACTGAAGGTGCCATCCTGCCCGCCTCCTGATGGGCACAGACAGGAAGCACCCGTCAGCTCCAGTGTTCCGTGCACCGGCAGCACACCCAGAATGATAACTCTGATGGTTAGCAGTGGGCATGAAATCTCGACGTTCCCTGCCGCTTTGATTCCTCTGTCTCCACTGGCGCTCTCTGGCTCATTCCCTCCCTACCCTCCTGCGCAATTTCATCCACTTCACTTCCAGGTCAGCGGTTCCCGGGTCTATTTTTCTAAAAGCCTGTTCTCTCCTGAATACCAAACTGATGTTTTCAACTGCATTTTAGACACCCTAAACTCATTGTGGCCAAACTGAAGTCATCTTCTGTTTCCCATGTCTACTCCTATTGATTGCACGCCTGATATTTATCAATAAATCGTTCATTTAGCCACACACACACACCCCACCCCCCGGTGCCATCTTGAGTTCTATTGTCTCCTCACCACCCACATCCAGTCCATTCACCGGGTCGCGGAGATCCACCTGTGAAAGGCACCCTCTTCTCTCCATCCACGGCTTCCGCCTGAGTTCAGACTTGCCGACTCGCTCGTGGGCTGGTACTAGTCTCCCAAGACTCCACACTCCTGTCTTTGTTGGTGCACCTGCACGCTGCCTGGGCACTGTCTTTCTAAACACGGACTCTCAGCCTGGTTCTCCTTTGGTGATGACAAAACTCCCAATTGTCATTTTGCAGCTGGGTGGGAGCTGTGTGAGTTTATATTAAATCTTTTTCTAAATAGAGTTATGTGATCAGTGCAGAGCCCCCAAATGCAGCCCTGGCTTGCTTCACAACACAAGGAAATGAGCCCCGAATCAACCATTCTTTGTGTAGGGAAAGCTCTCCAAAATAATTATCTTCATTGACTTGAACATAGTCAGCATTTACCAAATGTTTAATTAATGTTGAATTGACTTGCTGCTGCATAAATTATTTTGATGGCAGCTGATGCCAAAGCCTGTGCCCGATCAAAATGATTGGTTCATAACTCTGAATTAAGGAATGTATATTTAGCCCCCCAAAACTGCTGTAGAAAAATCTACGTACTCTCTTAGATGTGACCTTGATAAAGCTCTAATTTGATGCCATTTTTTGAGTCTACCTCCTCCCTGATTGAGAGTCAGGGCACTGATACTTGGGTCCAAAAACACCATCCCTTCAAAATAAGGTCCATATGAAGGGATTGGCCCTGGACCCCGGAGGTACTCTCTCAAGCTTGGAAATGTCAAGAGTCTTTGATTCTGTGGCTCTAAAGGGAAGAGCCTCCTTTTTGTTTATGGGGGTCTCCTCCTGCCTTGTCCAGTTTCATTTTTATAACATATTCTGCACCAAAATTTCCTCAGCAGTTGCAAGTGTGATTCGTTCATGTCTGTTCTTATATTTGTTGTTCCTGTGTTGTGTCTGAGAACCCAAAAGACGGTTGGCAGTGTCTATCCAAATATCACATAGGAGCAGAGAAAGCGTTTCTCTCTCTAACAAAGGATGAGCTTAGGATTTTTCCAAATGCTATTCATTTGTAGATACTTAGTAGGAGCAATTAAGGAATGTAGGCGAGAGTTTGAAAAATGGCTTTCACATTTTTATTTTTCTTGTAAGCCATCAGCATACTTTCCTTTGAAATGGTAGAGACCGTTCCCTTCCAGCCTAACAAAATAGGAAAGGATAATTTTTTTAAATGTCAAAGACGGTGAACTGGAATGATACCACAGAAAACATTCTGCCGAAACTAACGTAGAGATTTATAATTCATGTATCAAACCCTCTTTGTATGATCAAAGAGAGCGTCATCTGCACCGCTAAGTTCTATGTCTGGCATAATTTTGCTGAAGAGGAATCAGGCACGAAATGAATTGCTGGGAGTTTCACTCACAAATCCATAATAGCTATAATGACTACTTCTGGTTTTAGGTAGTGCAATTCAGGAGGTGAACATTTGGCCAGTTTGTTAACGTGGTGTTTTAAGAATCCCTTTATAGACTGATGAAAAAGCAAAAGTATCTACTGCTGCCTGGGCATTTATTACACACTGTATTAGAGAAGAACAGAAATGAACTAGATGTTTTATGCCCCACACATTTATTATCTGATACCGTGCAGAGCTGAATGCCCTTGCCCATCGTTTATTGTAGCAAGTGCTTCAGTCAACACTTAGCTTACAGACTGTGCTAGTCTCTCCCCTGTTCCCTTTTCCAAGAAACAACAACACTCTCCATTTCATTTTCCATCAGAAAGTTTTACATCGTAGTCCCAGCTACCTCTGTGTTGGTTTCTTTGGAAAGAGATACAAATGAGTTTTGTGAAAATGTGTTTAAATGGAGCCACCAAACCAGCGGCATCAACAGAAAGTCAGCTGCTCTCGGTGCCACTCGCCCAAGCCAGTGACTGACAAGGGCTTGCATTCACGGCCCTCGGTTTATGCAAATGCGGACACACTGGTCATCCAGGACATCCTTGGTTAATGCTTGCACGGTCGACTCCCAGGTGGCCTGTCGCTTGTTTTGTAAGTTATATCTGGTAACAGCCCAAAACCAGTATAACTCATCGATAAAAGTAGAAGGCGCAGGCTCCAAAAAGAAGGATGATAACTCCAGGTAGGCAAAGGCAGTCATCAGCAGAAGAAAGTAGGTTTCTAATGCAGGTCTTAATAGTGTAACTGTGGCCAGATTGCATTAAATTGGTTTTTCCTTCTCCATAAGAGGCAAATGAGGAAAAATAGCTCATTGCCATCCCAATAGAAAGTTTTTAATCTGTAAACCTTACCAGCAATGACTCATTATTCGCCTATTAGGAGCCAGAAAACTTGCCTAAATATAATATAAATAGAATTTCAAATGAAGGTGTAAATATTCTTCAACTGAACTCCAAGTCCCCAAACATCTGCATGTATGTTAGTTCTTCAAAAGCACAATCATAAAGTTGGGGCCCATCAGCAACAGTCTGCCTCGAGCCAAATGTTTGAATCTAAGTTTTCTAAAGCTGAAATACAGATTAAGGAACAATCTGGTTGGTGTGCAAAGAGTTGCATTAGGCTCGAGCACTCCCACAGGCCCCACAGGAAGGGACGTTGGCTCTTAAGCAAAGGGCCCAATGCACTGAAGTAATTCTGAAGGTTAAATATGTCTGAAAATTGTCTAAAGGCCCTGCCTAGCAGCACAGGGGACTTTGAAAGAATGTGCTTTCTTATGAAATCCGAATTTCTTTCCGTAGAGAAAATAAAAATGATCTGGTTTCTACTTTCTTCTGATCAGACTTCAAAGGTCAAAAACATTAACAAGAACTTATGTTCTTGTGAATGCGCAGCCTCAGTAAAACTTGGGCCCACCCTGGAATCGGGCAAGAGTTGAAGTTTCCTTCTCTTATTTTAAATAAATCCACTCATCTGTTCTGTGATCCCACCCAGAAGACAAAGCCAGGACCAACCTAATCTTCTTTCCCTGGTGATTCCCATCTTCTTCTGTCTTCTGTTAAGGACGCCCACATGGGCAGTGGCCCTGTGCTGCTTGGCCTCGTAAGATTTATGACCCAGACAGTCTCTTAACAAGTTTTTTTGTGCTCCTAAAGCAACTCGAATCAGAAATCCCTTATGTAGCACGTATTAAAATATTATTTACATATTATTTCAATGGCTTGGAGAAAGTGTTACTTGAATTCAGCTTAGGAAAGGCATTGTTAATAAGTCCTTAGTTCAGGAGAACAACATAAAATATGAGCATCTTCTCAACCCTTCCCTCTGGATGGACACTCATGCCTCAAACACAATATTAAACAAACTGAATTCAACATTATCCCTTCAAACCAAATTGTCCTTCCAAACCAGATTCCCTCCATCCTCTGAATCAGATTTCTGTTAAAGACCCTACCCAGCCTTATGCTAACTAACCTGGATGTAAATTTAAAAAATAATAATTAAATTAAAAATTTTTTAAAAGAAATAATAAAAGTGAAAGAAAAAAAAAGACCCTACTCAGCTTCACCTGGGTGTCAAATCTCAATGTCATCTGACTTTCTCCTCTTTCTGACCTCCACGTGTTTCTGTTTCGCCTCATCACCCTCTGCGAGGGACCCGTCCCACGCCTCATCTCCTTTCCCAGCGCTAGTGTCCTGGTCAGATCCCGGTGTCGCCCACTGCACTAACCCACTCTGTCCTGCACAGTGCCGTTGACCACGCTCTGTGTCCTCATCCACTCGAGTCACTGGCCCTCTCTGGCCTGAGCCATCTCCTCTCTTAAGTGAAAGCACTCACTTAGGTTCTCAGGAAGGCCCCCCGCCCCCGCTGTGAGACCCTGTGATTCTACCTTCCCTTGTACCCTCCCCCCCCCCCAGACCGGAACTTTGCGCTGCAGTCATCTCAATGACTCACTTGTGGACTGTACTTTACACCTTGTTCTCACTCTGTCCATCAGCACAATGTCATCTTCTCCCCATTCCCACCTCCAAACATAAAATCCTTTATGCTTCAAGGCTACTCTCAGGTAACCTCTTATCTGACAACATCTCCATCCATCTCTTTTTCTCTGAACTAAAAGAGTACGTGTCCCTTATAGCAGATACATTTTGCCGTGCCCGTGTTACACGTGTCTTATCCCCCAAAGTAGACTGTAAGCTTCTTGAAGACTATGGCTCACTCCACTCTCAGTGCCCCCTCCCAAAGCAGCAGTGCCTTCTCTGCTGTAAGCACTGAGGGAGTATTTGTTGAATTGATTTCAATTAATTCAGTTTTTAACTGAATCAAGCAAGGGATGTCACAAGCTTGCTTTTATAACTAAAGAAAGCACAATTGTGCAGCTGTCGACAGAGCCTCTGGGGGTTGGAGGGGATAACACAGGGAGAATCCTTAGAAGCCAGCTGACTGCTGGTCAAACCAGGTGCAAGTTGGGAAAAATTCTATAGTGAATGAAGGAAAATAAGATGCACAGAGGAAAAGAATACCAACATTCTTGCAAATGAACCTTTAAGTATTATTTTTACAAAGAATACAAGGATTATTTCAGTTCCCTTGTTGACTCGTTTGTATGTTCTTCCTACAGATACTTTCGGAAAAAGACCTATTGTTTGTTTTTCTCTGTGCTGACACAGTAGCCATTGTTTATAACTGTAATCATAGCGCACATAGTTGAAAATGTGGGATCGGGGACAAGTTGTATTTCCCCCTCTGCTTCTCTAGACAGTGAATACTGTGTTCTTTATGTCTTATCACAGCTCTTTTGTCAAACATTTAATGATTTTTTTCCCCCAGACAAATCTGTAGTTGGTTATCAACCATAAAAATGTCTTTATTGCCTTGTTTTTAAACATTTAAACTTTGGTATGCTGTCTCAAGATGAGCATGAATTAAGGTGTTTATTTCATTTAAAATACATTTTTTATTACGGTGTAGAAAGCTAGATTTATCCAACATGGATGGCTAACATAAAACTCCATTTAGACTTGATGAAAATACGCTTTATTTTAGTATGCGTTTGTACCGTTTCTGGAGGGTGGGTATGCCTGTTGGTTCCCAGGTCAGGCTGTGTTGAGAGCATTTGTCAAATACTAGACAGGCGCGGACATCTGTAACTTTGTGCAGCATGTGGCTGTCACTAGATTTCCTGCTGCACAAAGGATCTGACACACTTCTCCACTCTTGGGATTTCCATTTTTCCAGATGCCCAAGATTTCTCACTCTTGTGTAATTCATAAACCTGAGACCAGAGCCTTTGAGAAATTAAAAAAAAAATCTTTTTTTTTGCCATCATAAATAGCAACTCTTTGTTTTTCCTGGTTTAAAAAAATTACAATATGTTCCTTGATATGACATTTGCAGGCTTTAATTCAAATGAATATTTATGACAAATAAAATAAATTTCAAACACATTTGGCATGTAACTTCAGGGCAATTTTAAAGTATCCATTTTTTAAGTTGGCGGTGGAGTCTACAAAAAAGTCTTAATGTGCCACTTTATATTTTTATGAATATCAAATTATAGAACATATTCTGCGGCTCTAGCCATTTCCATGAGGCTTCACTTAGATCGAAGGGATAAAAAATGATTGTCAGCCTTTCAAATGCCTGAGGAAAACCCTCTAGTTTTGTTTTTAATTTGTTTTCAAGGGCTGATTTCAACTTTTTAAAGACAGTCTGTGAAGAATCAAGGTCAGAGTCCGTACTTTCACCATTCTTCAGCTTGGGTTGCTCTGACTTCTCTGACAAAGTATGAGAAACTGCTAACAAGGCAGTTCTTCCCACGGATTATGAGACGGACAATTTTTAAGAATGTGGATGGCATGTACAAAACGTGGCAATATACACTCTTCCCCTGAGAGCAGGATGGGAAACTCTAAAGAAAGATACAGATGCATCAGCTTTTAGCTAAGGAGTTTCATTTTTTAAAAAACTGTGCATTATTTAGTTAGATAACTTTCCCTCAAAGATGATTTTACATGTTTTCATATTTGAAGTTAAGTATTTTGAAAATATTCCTACAAGCATTTCAAATAAAGGTGTATTTTCAGTGTTGGGCATTTTTAAGCACATTGGAAAACATATGGAATCAGAGACTTCACATCCGTGTTGGATTAGAAGACAGTCAGTCTCTTGGGGCGCATGGATGGCTGAGTTGGTTAAGTGTCCGACTCTTGATCTCACCATTCATGGGATCAAACCCCACGTCAGACTCTCTCTCCCTCTCTAGCCGCCCCTCCCCCCTCAAAAATAAATAAATATTTACTTAATAAAAATAAGACAATCTCTTAATACTGGTCATACTGGAAAACAAAGAAGGCATCTGTGATGAAGACTGTACCCAACCACACCTTCCAAGTTGTCAAACTCTGCTCTCCTTTCTATGGAGAGAGATCCCATAACTGGTGTCCCTAGTGGGCTGTGTTTGTTTAGAATGTCACAGAATTTAGTTTTAATTACTTCTCTTTAGTCTGTCTCTTTCTTTTGTTTATTGTCCAACCCTCCCCTTCCTTCAGATCTTTCTGCCTATCTTTGTTTTGGTGTTTCTTTCTCACAGTGGAGCCCCTGAGAACCCCCCAGCTGGTGACTTCCTGGTCCTTGGATGCTCACAGCCACATGCTGCCTGCCCATCACACACACGAGGTTTACCAGGCCCGTTCTGCCCCTGGTCCCTTGGACTGGACGGAGTAAAGCTGGGGCTACGCTATAACTGACACACCTATGCGGAAGAGGCTGATGCTTTTTTAGGCCATGGTTGCTCCACTCATCCAAATAACCTTTTTGTAAAGGCCCCGATGCCCAAGTATTTTGGAGTTACTAAAATTAGTCATGGAAATTAGGATGTGCAGGCCTGCTTGGCCACTGGGAATTCGGCCGACTGTCCAGAATCAAGCATGCTCTGTTTCTCTCCTCTCTTTCTACCTCCTTCTTCTCTTCCTCCTCCCTCTCCATCTGCCCTTGGTGGTCATCAATACATGTTGTAGGCACTGGACATTGAGGGCTATTCCAAGGGTTTCTCCTCTACATTAACGTCTTGCCTTCTCTCCTGAGGCTGGTCCTCTTCATGCGAAGTTGTCCTCCAGAGAGAAGCCACTTCCGTTGACCCTTGGCTCTCACTGTGTTCAAACTGAGGCAACTTTTCAGAGGTAACAATTGAAGGACTCTCTGTGCACGCACAAGAAAGCTTGTACTGAGGGATGTGTTGGTCCTTTCAACAACATACAGATGAACGTCATTCGATTGTTTTCAGATTTCATTTTCATGTTCTACAGATTGCATGGCTAATTGTTGACTTCCTTTATAATTCCTTAAATTTCAATCCTATCTTGAGCAAATCCAAGGAGGGTGCTGCTAAGGAAAGTGTTAACTATACACACCACCCGAACCACGTTTCTGATACTGTGTCTTGAGTTCAGTTCTACTCACATAATAAGTTGGACCATGAAGTCCACTGACGAGGAGCATTGAGCAGCCCTCCGCTTTCCTCACCACATGTCCTGATAACAGTGTTTTCAATTCCATGTAACTTCCTGTTCCTGGCCACCAGGAATTCCCCACCCCACCTCACCCCTGTTTCCTAGAAATACATTTTGGAGACTTTTTACTGTAAGGGGAAATAGGCAGAAAGGGATCCCACTTGTACCAGTGCTGCCAGCAACCCCAACAGCTAAAGACAGTTGGACACCTCGCCCAGTCTCTGTCTACTTCCCCCTCACCCATCTTAACCTTATCATACTTCTTTCTTTCATCGTCTTCCTCCTGAAGTAAAGTGTCAGTCCCCACCACAATTCCACACTTGCTATCGTGAACAGCCATGACTTGGGTATTGTCGGATTTGAACCTTCTCTCCTCTGACTGGCTGACAACTCCGCCCTCCCTCTGCCTTGACTTGGCCTCCGAGACCTCACCTCACAGCCCGGCGAGCATGCCTCTCATCCTCCTCTCCTTCACCCTCCCACTGCCTGCCCGGCATCGGCGGTGAGCTGAGACCACGGTGAGATGGCCTACCGGGCCTCTGTGCCGATCGCTTCTGGGTTTGGTTCTGGCCCAGACCCTGCCTCTTCACTTGCCCGCCAAACTTTTCCCCGACTTGTCTCATGGCCTCATCCAGAGCAGCATGTCCGCGGTCAAACCATCACGCTCCTCATAGAGTCGCTGAGAGAATTAAGTGATGATGCTCAGTTATCAGCTACGGGTGCAGGACGGTGCCACCATGGCCATCCACGCCTCTACAGTGAAAACTGTGACCACTGCTGCTCCCCAATAGCCCCTGACAGCTTGTTTTTGTCCCTGAATGTCACTGCCCTTCTTCTGCTCAGTCAACATCTCAATCTTCTGGTGATCCTTGACCCCTTCGTCCCTTTTCTCCACACTCTCTTTACTTCAAGATCTCTCATGTTCCAGGGGGACCGGGAACTTTGCTCTGGCCGTAACTGACCCTGGGACATTGAACAAGCTGCTGGACTGCCGTACACCTGCAGAAACAAACTAGAAGGGATGAAATCTACCTGAGCAGGACGTGGGGCGGCGTTAACCTCAATGGTGTCTATAAACAACAGAACATAACAACATGCTTGGCACTTGGTGATGGATTAATGTCACCTAGTTTTTGCGGTTATAACTGTTGACATTGTATCCGTGTGAAACTCCAAGGATCGTTTCTGCAGTTTAAGAAGGAAGTGAGGGGTGTCTGGGTGACTCAGTCAGGGAAGTGTCCGACTCTTGATCTTGGCTCAGGTCATGATCTCATGGTTTGTGTCAGACTTTGGACTGACAGCGGGGAGCCTGCTTGGGATTCTCTCTCCCTCTCTCTCTGCCTCTCCCCCACTTGTGCTGGTGCACTCTCTCTCAAAATAATTAGATAAACTCAAGAAAAGAAGAAGAGAAGCCAAGAAATATGATATAAGCAAATATATCTATATTTAACACAAGACCTGGCATGAGTAGATGTTCAAAAGATAGACAGGCAGATAAACAAGTAGATGAGAGACAGACAGACAGATAGATAATAGACAGACAGCTGGATAGACACACAGAAAGATGGAGTGAGAACAATGGCGGGTGAGGGAGAAAACAGAGCTAGAAAACATACGTTGAATTTGGGGTTGTATTATTGTAGTTGGTTTTACTTTTTTATTTAAAAACTTGAAACTTAAATTTTACAGATAGTTTCCTTTTCCCCAGAAAAGAAGGACATATCTTATTAGCGGTTATTTAATTTTTTCACAGTAAAACATCTCCCTTCAAACACAGCTGTCACCGGCTTTCCATTAGTGCTCCTCAGTTCTCATCTCTACGGACATTTTCAGTTCTCTCAGCTGTTTCCGGAGGACAAACCTGTTTTGAAATCACCTTTAGCTCTAAAGGAAAAAAAAATACTCTCTGCAAATGCTTTTGTCTAGAGGTCTATCATCAAAATAAAGTCTCGTTCACCCATCGTCCTTATGAAACTGGTGGCTATTTTCCACTCTTATTTTAAATTTTCTCTCATTACCTTCCATTTTAAGGGAATTGACAAGGGAATGATTCAGAGCAAAGGCTATGTTTTCTTTAGAGGAATATAGAATTAGCCACACCTTAATGGAAATTAAAAAGAGGAGCTCTCCAGGCCATGCCAGAGGCACAAAGCAAAAAGTGCAAAGTGTGATGTCATATAAAACATTTTGAAACATTTACGGCACTGCGCAAGGGTACTCGTCTTTTTATTACAGAAGAGGTTTCTAGATTTGTATTTATCTGTGTGAGTCTCCCCACTCCTGATAATGTGTGCCAATGTCTTCAGGGAAATTGGAGTTAAGTAAAAAGTTGTATCCAGTAATACACTTTCTTTATTCAAAGAGCCATTTTAATCCGACCCTTCAGGGTAGCACATGTCTCAACCAAATGAGTGGGATCATTTATTCATTAAAATGATTTTCAGATATTTAGTTTTAGGAAACTGAGGCTGTAAGCAATTAAGGATCTAGGTCATGGTCACACAGGCAGAGATGGCACATCCAAAATTCAGACCCAACCAGTGTAGCCCAGAGGTCTCACCCTTACCCAACAAGCTTGGGACCTCTTGAGCACCCAGTACCTTCTTGGAGGACAGGTGTGAACACGGAGGGAGGTAAGCTGTCTTCCTGAGACTCCTTCCAGAGCTCACTTCCTCCTCCTCCCCAGAGGTAACCACTGGGCTGTGTGGTTCTTTCATATTGTTGTTTTTATTTTAATATTTATTTATTTTTGAGAGAGAGAGCGAGCGAGCTGGGGAGCGGCAGAGAGAGAAGGAGACATAAAATCCAAAACAGGCTTCATGCTCTGAGCTGTCAGCACAGAGCCCGACGCAGGTGACATCATGACCTCAGCCAAAGTCGCACCCTCAACAGACGGAGCCGCCCAGGCGCCCCTGTGCCGTGCGGTTCTTAAGCCTGTTCTATAGGCACCGGGGCACGTATGACTACACACAGCATAGTTGTACATATACACAACCATACACACGATACGCACACTTAGGGATAGATGTGTGTTACAGGTAATAAAGGTCAGTGTATAGGCAATGTTTCACACATTTTAGACATTATGTGGCACAGAGTATATATATTTTTCTATGAAACTTGCCTAAGGGTATAAAACGTTTGGCCATTAAAGAACAGAAAATGACATCTATTTTTTTAATTTTAAAACAATATCAGAAATGTTATATTGGAAGGGCAGAAAAGGAAGAAATTTGCTTTGATAAAGACTGAGAACCAGAAGACTCTTCTACTGATATCAGTTTTGAGACTACATGTAATTTTTATTTTACAAAAGAAGAAAAAAGTACTGTGACTTATTTTCTTCTACCATGAAAAAGGGAAATCCTAGGCTGGCTAGTTCCCCCGGGACGTGTGGCACCATCTGAACAGGGAGTCTTTCTCTGGGGGCAGTCAGAAACTGTGACACAGGCACCACCTCAGGAGGAGACCCTCCTTCTCCAGCACACACACACTTGCGTGCGCGCGCGCGCACACACACACACACACATGCACACGCAACTGTCCCAAATGTCTACAAGACTTTTGGTTCCATGATCTGTAACATTGGCATGACCTCACTCTAAGGCAAATAGCATTAACCTTGGACTTGAAGCGCCAAGGTTATGAACGTGGGCACGTGTCACATACTTCTGAGTTCATGCATACTTTCCGAGCCGCACACAGCCATGAGTAGGAGAGGAAAAAGGATCGGATTGCATGAGCGACATTCCAGATGTATTGATAGAACTGCGGGAAGAGTCTGTTTTCTACGTGAGGTCAGATGTTAACCTTTTATTGCTCAGAGTGAGAAGACCTGATAGTAATGATGGGTAAACCAGTGAGTACTAAAACTCCTCGGTGCCCCCCACATTCTTCTCTGACCCTTGTTTTGGATAGCATCTGGACGGGGTGGCCCACACTCCTGGTTTGCTCCAGACTGAGAAGTGAGCCAGGACGCAGGACTTTCAGTGCTAAATCTGGGACGGCGGGTCGACCTGTTGGGCGTCCTCGCGCTGGGACGAGGGACTATGCACCGCATTCCTGGGCGGCCTCACCCCCGGGCGCTGGGCCATTCCCAGCTCCCAGAAGCCGGGTCTGGGCTAGCTCAGCAGGACACGGGCGCCCCGCCTATCAGCAGTTTCATGTCCTCTGAGACCTGTCTTCACATTTCTAATCCTCCTGTGGCAAGGCTCTCATACATTCCATAGAATAGGAGTGTTCCGTAAACAACATTTACGATTTCTTACCTTACAGTTCATAAAAGAATGATAAGGAAAGCTAAAGCAGTAGAACCATATGGGGAAATGTTTTTAAAGCTGCATTATGAAAAAAAAAATGAATACTTTACCAGAGTTCTCGAAAACTTTTAATTTACAGAAAGAGTTCGTCATAAACCTGTTTTTATACTTCACTGGAGTACATATGTTTTATCAATTATTTAAGTTTACTAATTCTTATTAGTTCGTATCATTTTTTAAAGGACAAGGAAGTCTCAAATACCCATAGTTTCACACTGGGGTCTTTCTTAGTCCTGCTACCTGCTGGCATCCATCCATGTCCCGGTTCATCTAGAAACAGAGCCACCGAGGAATGCGAGTGCTTCCTGCCGCACAAAGGCGAGCACCCCCCGTCGGGAGTCTTGTGGGACATGGAGCCTCGTGAAGAGAGTTTCCTCGTGACCTTCAGGCATGACGTGGGATTAGGTCACCAGCTCTCAGACCCCTTGCTTAGCTACCTCCTGCCCCAAATCAGTTTAACGAATATTTACTAACAGCCACAGGTGCTTGGGGGAGACCCCACACTCAGAGGGGGGACACGGTGCCTTGGAAGTGTCTGAGCTGGCCGATCGGACTCACCCAGCCTCAGGACCACCACATCACTCGTGTCACTTGGGAGCAGCTACTTCAACTGTTCCGTTTACATGTGTGGAAAGTAGGATGTTAACCCACCTTGAGGGGTCTCTAGGGGGTCCAGTGTATGCAGAAGTTTTGTATTTCCCAAACTCATTACAAGTGTTAGTTGCTATTTCTACCCCTTGATAACTACGGAGCATTGCTTTAGTGAGACGGACACGGTGACGATCTTAGAGGCCCGGCTGGGACGTCAGAGGCAGAGGCCTTAGGGCAGTCGTGGTGACACCTTTCCAAGGTGGGGGTGGAGCCGGGCTTGGAAAGGCAAGAGTTAGAGTAACCAGCAGAAGGAGAGGGGTGTCTGGTGGAGGAACAGTGAGAGAGCACACAGGGATTTCAGCAGGCGAGGGGAGGGGGGAGAGGAGAGGTGGATAGGACGGGTCTGTAGTTCCCACAGCCCAGGAGACGTGTGTGACCGGAGCTGTCCCCAGTGACACCAGCCCCAGGGCAGCAGGCGAGAGGGAGGCAGGCCAGGGCTTCACGTCTCCATCGGTTGGTAGTTAGAAACTAACTAGTAACCAGGGACTAAGAATGAAGGGTGCCTGAGCCATAAGCCCCACTCAGCGAATGACCTCCAATCCCTCTCCAATCCCAGCATGGCCATGTCTGTCTTTTGCTGCTGTTGAGACATTCTATAAATATGCACGTGTGTGTGTGTGTGTGTGTGTGTGTGTGCGCGCACGTGTGCACACGTATTATAGATTCAGATTTTCATTCCGATGTTTTCCCACATTCTGCCCGCAGTAATAGAACAAGTTACATAAATTGCCACCAACTGTCAAATTTTCGGGATTCTCCGTTCTCCAAGTTCAAAGAGAAGTGGTTGCAATGATGGTTTTCACATTTAAATAAGAAATAGGAAGCCGAGCTAACCTGGAGAGGCTTCTAGCAAACAGATCCTGGATGGATCCCTTGCCTGCGATTTCAGTAATTTATACCAAAAAGATGAAATTTTTAAAATAGTGCTATTTTGCCTAAATCTCATGAATAATTGAGAAAAAAGCCAGATTACCCAGGCCTCAGTGAGCACTTCTGCATCGAGTTATAAATAAAGAATTCCTAAGGAGTGGTAGGAGGCCAGGCGCCCTGCCAGGCTAGGAGAGTTCATCGCGGGGTCGCCTCTCCTCCAGTCTGACGGCCATGGCCACGGAGTGCATCTCCAAGAGTGTGAGGCTGGGGCCCCACGGAGAGTTGAGTCGCCCCTGAGGATAAGCCCATCCCGGGGCTTGAAGTGCCTGCGTGACAGGGTGAGAGCCACAAAGCAGGGAGCTCCAGTCACCCACCTCCCCGTCTGTCACAGTTGTCGCTCGGCTCAAACCGACTGACTTAAGCAACCTGAGAGGAAGGCAGCGCCTTCGCTCTGGACCGAACCGCATTGCCCCGAGCTTGTGGCTGCTGCTTTTCCTCCTTCGGTCCGTTAGCCCGAGTAACGACCTCCGTGGTGTGCATCTCACTCGGAGTGCCCCGGAGGAAAAGACAATTCTGCGGCCGGGGGGCAAGAACAGCAAACTCTGGGCTCGTTCCCGCAAGTGGTGTGGACGTGGGCGGCGCACCCACACTGCTGTGCTCTTGCAGCTTCGCAAGACTAATGACTTTGAAAATACAACAGTGACGTTACCTGTCAATTCGGGGCTGCACGGCCGAGCTCACCTAGTCAACGCAGGTTGTGGCATTGAGTGGGGGCGCGTCTTAGGCAAAGCCGCACACGTCACGGAGGGATGCAGTTGTTTCCGGCGTTGGTTCCCGAGTAGGGTGCGATCCTGTGTTGATGCGTCCCCTGGAAAGAGAAAACAGATGCGTGCAAATAGAACCGAACGTGCCTCCTCGTGGCGAACAGTGATTTCTAAGAAAATCATGATGAGGTTTAAAGGGACTAAAATTATGGAATAAGGCCCCGTTTGAATTCCGTGGTCAATGTGGGAATTTCCCATCACCAAAGGGCAGTCTTTTCTTGGCTGCTACCTTTGTGGGCCCTGGATCACAGACGAGAACGGTGTCTGCCTGTTTTTGGAGAAAGGTTTGGAGATAGGACTGTTAACATTAAGTTGGCCTTAAACTATTTCTCCTCTAGAAATATTTGTACATTGAAATAGATAGGGGAGAGACCACTGAGGTCCCAGATTCTTTCATTATAAATTCTCCTCCACCTCCATTCCACTGGGAACTTGGTGTTGTATCAAAGACCTAGAAGCTGGGAGATACCGAACCCAAAAATAGGAAGATCCTAGAGCCGAAGCCACAGCAGCTGATCGGGAGCTAAGAATGGAGGGAAGCAAAAGATTATTAAGGCGTACCAATTTGGGGTGTGGGGAAAAAGGGTTGGAGGAATGTTTTGGCCCCTGGGGAGGTTGTTAGGTGACAGCAAACCAAGGGCAAGAGTGACGTTTCTTCTTTCCTCTTAGGTTTCCCTAAAGGAAACTAAGTCACATGTAACCTCACATCCAGACCCAGTATAACTCCTGGAGGAAGAAAGAAATGCAAAATAAATTCTTAGTTAGGAGGTTGCATTGAGGGAAGATGCCAATATCTGTTTTTGTTATTTTCCATTTTTGAAATTCCATACTCCTTTTTTTAAAAAAAAATCTTATTATGCATTTGAATTTACTATCATCACAGCTTGCTTTGTGTTGAAGGATTTCTCTAGTATTTTTACATTTTTTTCTTTCATAAATTGTAAATCTTTGTCAATGTTCTTGCTGTCTTTTATAAAGCTTCGTAGAAAGTGAGAAATTTCTTTAAATGAAAAATAATTTAGCAACATAAGAACACATACTCCTCTGTGATCTATTGCCCAAGTTGTGTTTATCTCCTACTAAGAGACGACGTTCTCCTTCTAAGAAAGGATTCTGTGCTTTTATCCTTTTCTTTATGATTCAGGTCATGGTTAGTCTCTCTGCTGAAATAAAAATAATGACCACTCCCTATTTATTAAGTCTTTGCCAGAATGAACAGGTGATCCCCCCAGTGTTTCCAGAGTCTGAAAACACCAAATGTTCAGTGAACAAAGACATGACTGTGTAAGGCTTAAAATTTTAAATGTAAATAAACTTCAAGAAATTCCAACATTAGTTGTCATTCTCAGAAGAATCTTTGGTTCACATTTGCTCCATTATATACATGCTATTTCCACTAATTTCAACTCCCTCTGTTTACGTGTGTGACCAGCACCTTGAAACAATGATGGGCAAGCCCCGTTATATATATTTTTCTTATTTCTGGCTCCTTGTTTACATAATGCATAGATGGTCACCGATTCACTCCGAGATCAGATTACAATGCATGCGACTAATGTCTTTCTATAAAACTAAAAGATAAGATGGTCAGGATCCATAACTGTCTCTTTGAAGAAAGCAGAAGGACCTCGTATTCAGAATCTTATTTTTGCAATAAAATTATGAATCGCTGTTCACCAGTATTCACTGCAGTAGAACACCAAGTGAGGCCTGACTGTCTCAGCAAAGACAAGCTCCCAATCTGGATCTACCATATGGATGTCGCCGAGAAGGGGTTGAGATAGGGCTGCAAAGCTGCCAGGCAATGCAAAGCATATGGACGTGGCCTCTTTGGGGCCACGGACCGTCGGTGGTGCTTTGTTTTCTCTTCACAGTTGTCCAACATATTGCCTCTGTCGATGCGATCATAACTTAATAGCCAATTTGAATTCCATCGGAGCTAAACTGGCACCGCCCTGTTAGAAAGCTAGCTGACATTGCACCTTTTGGTCCGAAGTTGACTTCTGCTTTATTTGCTAAACAAAGCAAATACTCCCTAAAGACTTGAAATATCTTCTCTTCATAGACTATTTCTGAGCCATTTCTTTTTTTTTTTTTTCCTGTTTCAAAGACACAATAGACTCCATTCCATCAAGGGTAAAGACAATGGTGATAGTGGTGGTTTTTAACAGTGTACAAATTAGGGAAAGAAGAATAGCAGAGATCAAAATGGAAGCTAAGTGTCATTTAAAAAAATTGTTAGATTGTTATGTTAAAAATTAGAATCTTCTATATATTAATTAGTTGTCAAGAAAAAGTACAGAAATGAAATAGCAAATAAATATGCATTTTAGTTAGCTGGGTTTGGGCGTCCTCTTGGCTTTTGAGCTGCTTTGGCTGATCATACCTTAGGGGTTCATCTTTCTGGCATAGCTTCCTAGGATTTTAGTGCACTGGCTCCCAAAAGGAATGCTAAAATAGTACTTACAACCCACATATATACACACACCTTCCTTCCCTTCTGTGGAATAAAGTATGAGCTCATTTGGAGAAAGGAACAGTTCCGGACATGTATTTCATTAATATAAATGTCCACCTCACACTGTGTGAATTAACATTTCTTAGAATTGATATTACAATGCTTGCAAGAGAAAAAGATATAAAAGCACTTTCTAGCAAAAATATTTGTCTTATGTTCTAATGTGACATTATTAAGCAGAAAAATGTGTGAGTGAACAGAGGACATTTTCTCCTAATTTATTCCAATTTTCCCCTTTTGTGTTAGGCTTTCTTTAAAAAAATCTAACGGGTGGATAGACAAGCCATGCCTGTGAGTAGCTACAAATAGAAGCACAAGTCAAAGTAAGCCACAGCCTGGTGCTCAGATGCGTTTACTAAATAAGGCTGTGAGCAATAGGAGGTCCGTTTTCCTGACACATTTCCCTGTTGACAGGGAGTTGGGTGAATTTAGTGAAGGAAGTACACGGCGAACTATTGTTAGCGTTTATCAACAAATGTGACGAGTGGCCCTGAAATAGCGCATCTTATCATCCAGATTTCTCAGTGGCCTTAATAAAGAGTAGCTGGAGTCGATCTAAACACTGTTAATGTGACAACCCACCTCACAGGTGGGACTTTGAGAAGGAACCAGAAGATAGGTTTTGGTGGGTAAGTTTGCAAGTAGTTGTAAGTTGGTCTAGCATTTTATTTTTCATTAGTCAGTTCCAAAATCTATGATACACACACACACACACACACACACACACACACTGCAGTGAATCGTTGGGTATAGAGCAGAGACTGAATGGTACAAAGAACAAATACTTGTTAGTATTGACAGGTTCTGGTGCAGGGATTACCTAATTTCACAGATGAGGATAGCACAAAATGAGACAACTACTACATAATGTTTATTCTGGAGGAAAATTAGGTCTTTACTGAGATTTTTAATTTCCTTCATATTGATTTTTTTACAGAATGCATGAACTAAACATACATCAACCTAGTTACTACTTGAACAAGGCCCCAACACATTCAACCCATAATGGGATATGAAGCATAGACACACACAAAAGACGGCATTGTAAATTCACAACGGAGACCGTTTGAGGTTAGCCCATGTGTCTGGAACACACAAATGTGTACTTCCATGTTTTTAATTTTTCTTGAAAAAAGCCATGTGACTCAGCAGTAAAACACGTCTGAGACAACCTATTAGATCAGCCTTCTGTTCCACACTGTGTGCAGTCCTCGAGGCAGGCCGCCTAAAAGTCTGTAAGATGAGCAGACTGTGCCTGTGGAGGGACCTCAATTCTCAACTGAATGCTTTGCTCACTGAACTGTTGGCAGACATCTATGGAGGCCATCATTGCCGTGAAATGTGTGAGGCCCGTGACAGTCATAGCTCACTGTTCCATATATTTTTTTAGGTTTTTTATGATTTTTATTTATTTTTGAGACACAGAGACAGTGTGAGCAGGGGAGGGCCAGAGAGAGAGGGAGACACAGAATCCTCCGAAGCAGGCTCCAGGCTCTGAGCTGTCAGCACAGAGCCTGACGCGGGGCCTGAACCCACGAACCTTGAGATCATGACCTGAGCCGAAGCCAGACGGTTAACCGACAGAGCTGCCCAGGCGCCCTTCCATATATTTTTTAAAATACTATTAAAGGTAACAGATCAGTCAGAGGAGTAAACAGGCAATTATACTGAGAATATAAAGAGAAGGCCAGCATAGTGTGTTAATTTACTCCTCTTTCATGGACCTTTTCTGTGATCCATGTATGTTCCTTCTCAAGTATTCCTAGAAGAACCATCAAAGAAGTTTAGATACTTTTATACCAAGTTTCTATCCTTTCCAGAATGTGCAGTATACTCTTAAAATATAATACGGTGCCAAGTACTTAGTAGTCTACAATTACTGTTGAATGTGAGGGAAAAAATTTATAAATATATGTGTATACACACACACACACACAGGCTGGAGAGTTCTCATTAAAAAATGTCCCCGTCAGGAATAGAGCAAAGGGCGCCTCGGTGGCTCAGTCAGTTAAGCAACTGACTCTTGACTCTCAGATCATGATCTCATGTTTCGTGGGTTGGAACCCCATATCGGGCTCTGCTGACAGTGCAGAGCCAGAGCCTGCTTGGGATTCTCTCTGTCCTCTCCCTGCTCTCTCTCTCTTTCTCTCTCTCTCTCTCTCTCTCAACAAATAAATAAACGTAATAAAAGAGGAACGAAGCAGAGACCACCGGAGTGTAAAGTAAGCTCGACATGGCCTCAGAAGGGCTGGGCCCCACCAGGTGCATCCAGTTTCGGGGCTCTCAACAGTAAGCCTGGAGCCTCAGGTCTCTCTTCCTCAGCACATGGGTGACATCCGCTGCAGAGGGAGGTCAAGGAGACTGAATTAAAGCATATTAAAACAGTCGTTAGAAGTCTGAATTCAAGCTAGGAGTAGACTCTCAGTTAAATTCATGTACTTCTTCCCCTTCCTTATGCTGTAACGAAACAATATCAGTTTACAGTGTGCCCAGTTTTTACTGAGTGACACAACACTGAATTTTTAAAGAATTCCTCTCTTAGAATACTGCCAAATATGGGACATATTAAATAATCAATTGCAAGCTACTTACATCATTGAATAGCCCATGTTCAGGGGGAAGAGAAGGCATTTGTTTCAAGAGTCCCAATACTGACCTGGTCAACTCTCATCCTGGCCAGTCCCCTGCCCTCTCTAATCAGGATGTAAATGGACCTAAAGTTTTTTTAAATGCACAAATGCCTCCCTTCAAGTAATATCAACTTAATAAAAGTCTTTGTTACTTTGCTGGAGCCTTATTCGATGACACTAATTTTTTTTCCTTGTATAATAGGTTCTAATCACAGAAACTTTCTCTCTTTAAAAAAAAAAAATAACCCCTTTGGCTCTTAACACTGTGACAGTGACAGCAACACTTAAAGCTGACCTTTTTTTGAGAGAGTAAAAATTCTTCCCCAGGCAATGCGGTGACTCTTTAATGCTTATGTACAAATTATGCAACTGCCTCACATCGCACGGGGACGCTTATAATCCTGTGTACTGCCGCTTCCGTGGCTTAACGGAAACATTAATGCTGGCTCCCAGTCGTGTTTTCCGTGTACGAGAGTTGCTGTTTTGTAGGTTAAAGGGGCAGACACTGAAGTCAATCTAAATAATTGTTTTACAACTTATCATGGGGAGCAAAATGTTCTCTCTCGTCCTAGCACCAGAAATGTGAAGCTGACATTCACAAGTCTTTTCATGAGAATTTAGAACTTTACCATGTTTGATTGAGTATTTTTATAACTGAAATCAAGGCGCAGGTGTATATAATGGAACTTTTAAAAAAATAACTCTTTGGACAAGAACAAATACTATGACTTTCAGTACTTACATCAATTGCACATAATAAAATGACTCGTGAAACCATTTTGCTTTATATGGATTTCTACTGTGGTAAAAGGTGGTTTTCTGGTTTCTTTCTCTGAGAAGGAATTGCTGTGTTTACGCAGTTGAAGTGTTTGAGCCTCTTGGTTTTGAAGTCCTCTCAAGCCTGCTTGGGAACTAGATACATAAGCAAACAGGGGATGTGACATAGAGAGTTCTTCCTCTTCCACTAACTTGTCCAAACCACTAGGTGGTGCCCAGCACAATTGGTGTTCACCTGCCAAGGTCAAGGGGTGTCAGAGCCTGAATAGTGAAGAGGGTATTTGTATGCACCAAGGTGGGGAGGGGTGCAGGGCAGTGGTGACAGTGGGAGATTGGTTACACGCAGAGGTAGATCAAATAACTAAATATAAAAAGATAATGGGAGGCAAGGGAGTACAAATCTGGAAAGATAGAAAATTAGAATATATCCTGTGGTGTGGGATTAGAATTAGAAATATTGGTGTGGACTTGGGATTTTCAATATATATATAGATGTAGAAATAAGTATGGTTGTAGGTATCTGTGTGTAGGTATAGTTCTGTCCACTGAGAGGTTGGGAATAGTGGCGCCCCAAAAGCAGTGAGCACAGCTAGTGCCTAGAGGTTGGTTTCTAAATACCATTCTCTCCAAAAAGAAGCCAATCCTCCTTGGAGAAGTGGTGGATTCCAGGACTAAGGCAAGGGAAGTACAAGATGAGTCTGAGATAGCTAGAGAGGGAAGGAAGGACGGAGGGGAGGAAGGATGGACATAAGGAAAGGCGTAAAGAAAAACGGGACCTGTGCAACAGGCACAGATGCAGCTTAAAAGGGCCCCCAATTTCCAACCCAGGAACAATTTGCGCATCAAAATAAATAATGGTAGTAAAATGGAGTATAAGCCATTGAAGAGATTAGGAATTGGATGAATTCATGAATATAAATAAATAGATGAATAAAAGTTTGACAATGAACTTGATGTTTACATAGTCTCATAGCATCTCTTTACAAGACGCTTATTAGCTACAAAAGAAGAGGAGAATTTCATCATGGAGATGCTTGTCAGGCATAACCTAAATCGAAGCATCGAAGTTTGCATGACCAATAAGGGGACAAATCAGAATCACATGCCACCTGATAGAATGCAATGTAATATCCTTGCCAAAATATAAACTCTGAATCTAATCATTAGGAAATATCAGACGAACCCAACCTGAGGAGCATTCGACGGAATATCTGGTGTGTAATCTTAAAAATACCAAGGACGTGAAAGCCAAGGGGGAAACACTGTTCAAGATAGAAGGAGAATGAAGAGGCGTCACAACTAAATAGGACACATGATTCTGGAATGGAGCCTTTTGCTGTAAAGAATGTCAGTGGGACAACTGGCAAATTTTGAATGGAGCTGCAGATTAGGTGGCATTAAGAAATCAATATTAGTCTCCCGATTGCCGTGTTTGTGTGGTGGCTCTGTAGCAGAATGTCCTTGTTTCTCAGGACTGTATACTAAAATATGTAGGTGTTCCTTTCTCAGTGGCTGAACTTGAGTATCTTTTCATATGATTACTAGACATATATACAAATTTTCTTAAAGAGTCCCTATTTACATTCTTTTTTCTATTGTTTTGGTTGTCTTTTTCCTATTGATTTTTAGGAGATTTTTGTAAATTAGCTTTCTGCCAATTATATGCAGTTGCAAATATCCCCTCTTCAAGTTTATAAATAAATGCACTAATCTTTTCTTCTAGAACATAAGGGCTTTTGTTTGTTCTGTCTGTACATTTTATATATGTTCTATCTGGAATCTATATCGGTGTATATAAAGAGATAAAGATCTAACTATATATTTTTTCAAATGGTTCATCAATTTTCTCAACATCAACTAAAAAGCAGCCTCTTTTTTCTTCCCCTTTGAAAAGCAGCCTTTATCACAATCTATAAATTCTCACATTATTTGGATTGAATTCTGGACTCAATTCTCTGCTTAACTGTTTCCTCTCCAGTGCCAAACTGTTTTCATTATTGGCCAATAGAACCTTCGAAATGGTCTCTGCTTCTCTATCCAGTAGGCCACCCGTCACACGGAGTCCTTGAAATGTTGTTAGTTTGAGAAGCAGCATTTTAAAATTTTTATTTATTTTTAATTAATTTAGACTTCAAAAAGCCAGATAGGCCTGGTGGCCACCAAACAGGACAGCAGAGTTTTAATATTTTCTGCAGCCAGTCACCACTCACTCACCTTCTTTCCAGAATCTGACAGGCTATTCTCACATGTTTATGTTTCCTTATTGGATTCTTTTCATAAGAAAACTAGATTTTCTGATTTCCCAGAAAAAGCCACATTGAATTTGTAAGATGCTCCAGATGGACTTGTTACACTTAGAGCATTATATCTTCAAGCCTTGTTTTAAGTTCCTCAGTAGGGTCGTACAGCTTTCTTTATGTAACTTTATACATCTCCTTTAAAGTTCATTCACAGGTGTTTTATCATTTTCTGTTTTATTTTCTTTGTTTTGCTATTATCAATGACTTGCTTCCTTCCATTTTTTTGTTATTGTATGTTCCCATTGATTATTACTTATATTATTATTATACACAGCACAACTGTAGTATGTATATTTACAGTCTTACTGAAGTCTCTTATGTAATAGTTCTTTGGGTGATTCACTTCATATTTTCTAGTTATTAGTCATAAAATCTACAAAACCTAGCATAATTTCTCCTATATTTTTATATGTTTTATTAATTTCTCTTGTTTAAAATCATCACCCACAATTTCACTAGCAATTTTAAATAATCGTAGCAATGGTCAACATTCTTGTCTTGCTTTACATTTTACTATTTTTAGGGTTTTTATCATTAAGCCTAATGCTAACTTAAGAAAAGTATTTATCAATTGATAAATTTTGCCAACAGTTTTTAACACCAGGAATGAATGTCACTGTTTTCAAAATGCCTCTTTTGAAATCTCCTTATGACTTATCTAATATGCCTCCTTTACCTTTTACCACTATATATTCACTTGACACCTTTATAAATTGTTTATAGGTCCACCTACATATTCAGGAAATAAATGCCACTTAGGTTGTGGTGTGTTTTTCTTTTAATATATTACCAAATCTCTTTAATAATTACTAAAATTGTGTAATAGAATAATTATCTAATTTGAAGCTATTCTGTCAGGTTTTGATCTTAGTGGTATGCTGTGATCATTTAAAAGAAAAGATTATGGAAGCTTCTTCCTTTTAATACAGTTTATGAGGAAAGCAACTCCATGGAAAGCTGAGTTAATTCATTTTAGAACCGTCTAGGCATGGCATATTCTTAAAGGTCATTTATTGGGGCACCTCTGTAGCTCAGCTGAGCGTCTGGCTATGACTCAAGTCATGATCTTGCAGTTCATGAGTTAGAGCCCCACATCGGCTCACTGCTGTCAGCCTGTCAGAGCAAAGCCCACTTCGGATCCTCTGTCCTCCTCTCACTTGCACTCTCTCAAAAACTATAAATAAATAAATAATTAAGGTCATTTATTAATAGCTTTGGTAACATCATCTATTTCTGGTAGTCTGTTTTCTGTCTCCTCTGGAGTCAGTTTTAGTAGATCCACTTTCCTTGACTAAGTACTGATGCTGTTAACCAAGTACTAAATTCAGAAAAAGAATGTTTGATGAAATATGATGATCTTAGTTTTAGGTATGTTGAGTTTATGATGTTTATGGTAGCTCAGGATGGACACAGCCAACAAGCAAAACGGAATATATGCTTAGGATATTTATGAGAAACCTGGGCTGGAAAGACAGCCACCTGCATGGTTGTGTTAGTAATGAGATCACTAAGAAATTAAGAAAGAACGGTCACTGATAGAATCTTGGAGACCCCAACATTTAACTGGGTAGGAGAGAGCTAGCTCCTATAAAACTATATGGAACCAGTTTCCTGTCCATTTGCATTAAAGAAAAAGGACATTGGAGACAATGCAGAGACTAACATTGGGAGCAGCAAAGAGGTATCTCTCCCCCAAGGGGAGAGAATTTGGGTGACAGCTGGAGACCGGAGGACTTTCACATGATCAAGGAGCCTGAAGAAGACCTTAGACCAAAACCTGATGGAGAATAGGGTAGGAGAGAGTTGGCATCATCAGATTCACAGCACTGCCATCAAGGAAAAGAGGGGAGAAAACTAAGAGCAGCAAAGGCAGGATTTTTATGGAAAATATTTATAAATGCTTAGAAACTCCATCATTCATGTAGAGCTGGGCTAGATGAGACACATGCAAGAAGAAATGTAAAACATAAATTAGAGCGCTGTGGTTTAAGGTCATCAAAGTTGAGTCTTACCACTTCAGATATCCCTCCACAGGGGCACCTGGGTGGCTCAGTCTGTTGGGCACCTGACTCTTGGTTTGGGCTCAGGTCATGATCCTAGGGTCATGGGATTGAGCCCTGTGTTGGGTGCTGTGCTGAGGGTTGAGCCTCCATTTTGCCAAACCCAGTGGCCAGTGCTTTGTCTTCATCTTCCCCAAATCCTCAGTGACTGTGACCAGTCCGCGGCCATGATGCAGGTGCTCAGTGTGCTCCCCTCCACCAGCTCACTGGTCACCCCCTACCCTGTGCTGGCTTCTCTGCCCCACAGGCCACAGGGGGCTCCAGCTCAGGCCATCTCTCTTCTCTAGCTGCACCCTACGGAGGTCACTTGGCAATCTCTGGAGAGACTTTTGTCACAGCTTCAGGAAATGCTATGGGCATGTAGGGTGTCAAGGCCAGCGATGCTGCTATAGACATCCTACAGTGCACAGGACAGCCCCTTCCCAACAGACTTACCTGGTACAAAATAGTGCCTGTTATGTTGTGCGACTCTGTTTTAGTTCACAGTTTTAAGCTGTGATGACTGAGATGACTGAGTGGATGATGTGTATGCAAAACCTTACCCATCTTCATAATTTGTAGAAACACCTACCTACTCATTACACCTGTTTGGCTATCTAAATAAGCGATTCAAACATGACCTATGGCACATAACTATTTCTCCCCCAAATTTCCATCTCGGTCGATGACACCAGGCTGGCCGTAGCCCTAAACATCATCCTTCACTCTCCTCTCTCCTCCAGTGCACCCGGACCATCAGCAAGCCTGTGACGCTCTCCTCAGAATATATCCTGAAGCTGGTCACTTCACACTCCGCTCAGATATAGCTTCCCAAGCCTCCAACGCCTTGATTAGGCCTCTGCAGGACCATTCAAGATTCTCCTTGCTTCCATTCTTAATGCCTGAAAGTCTATTCTCCACATAGCATCCAGGGCTATAGCTGTTTTGTTTTTTTCGTTTTGTTTTGTTTAAGCAAGCTGCTTGCCTAGCACAGAGCCCAACACGGGGCTTGAACTCATGACCCTAAGATCAAGACCTGAGCTGAGATCAAGAGTCTACGCTTAACCCACTGAGCCACCCAGGAGCCCCTCCAGGGACACTTTTGTAAACACATAAGCCATGTGGCACCATTCCCTTGCTTGAATCCCTCCCAGTGGCTTCCTGTCACTCTTAGATAAAACTTGCATCCCCAACGGGCGCCTCCAGCTCTGCCTACTTGTGCGGCCTTGCTCCCCACTGCTCCCTGAATCAGTCCCTACAACCCACACACGCTGGCCCTTTTCCTGTTCCTCGGAAACACCTAGGTAATTTTCTCCTCGAGCTAGTTATGATTTAGACTTCCGGCCTGGACCCTCCTTCCCCCTGCCCTTCACAAGGCGCACCCTGTTGTCCAGATCTCTGTCCAAACAGCCGTCCCCAAAGGCCTCCACGGACCATCCTATGGGAAAGCAGCACTGCTCTCCTCCACTGACTCTAGCCCTTCCCCCGCTTTATGCTTCTTCACAGGACTATTTGTAATCAAGTCGTTGTCACCTATTAGCTTATTACCTGTCCCCTGCTCTACAAAGTGAGCCCCATTCTGGGAAAGGATGCTGCGTTTTCACCGCAGTGAAATCTACATGAGAGATGGGTGCAGAAAGAGCCCGAAATATATGCAGAGCGAATTGCATATCTTCTGCCACAGACGGAGCCAGTACCGGGGACTGGGTGGGACGCACAGGAAGGAGAGGAACGGCTCCGTCTTTATAATCATAGCTCCCCTGTGTGCAGAGCACTTTCTGTGGGCTTTCATGGACATTACCTCCTTTATCCAGGAGTTGTGGTCCTCGGTGCTCAACTCGGGGCCAGTCCACCCGCCTGCCGGTTGTCCAGGGCTCACTGCTAAGTTAGTGGGACCGAGGTGGACATTCGTGGTCCACCCTCCTCCCTCTACCACAGGAGACACCAGCACAGGAGAGGAATGTCAGCTTGAGAGCCCAGCTCTAAAGCAGCAGAAATAATGTAGGAAAAGATGGGGGTTATGAAACTCACAGAGTATCACAGATTCTCCATAACGTAGCATACACTGAATTAAATACGGAAATCGCATCAGCACTTAAAACCATAGGCCACTTTCTGAAAGTTCCAAACATAAGTGTGATTTGGGAGATACACATTTGCATATCTTTTCTTTCATTATATTTCTTAACAGAATATCCAGAAAAGTTAAATGTTGATGATTGCACATAAATGTTACAAATTGTATTTGGAATGCCATTATTATCATTATGAATAATGGTTAAAATATGTTGGGTGCTTACCAAGTGCCAGCTATCATCCTAAGGACTTACCTGGATTGTTTTAGTCAATCTTCACGATACCCCTAACAAGTAAGATTCACTATTATCCCTCTTTTTGAGAGAGAGAAATTTAGGCTGAGAGGTGGCTTATGACTTTGGACAGGTCAACAGGTGAGCCCCAGAGCCAGGCTGACGTGGAGTGGGGGGAGCTCTGACCCACTTGCTCTTTTGCTCTGACAACATTACATTAGTTGCAAGACAAAGTAAGAGGAAATGATATAGTCCAAGAATAAAACAAGCCTTACTATCTGCAGATTGCTATTGAAAAAGTCTTACTGACAAGCCGGTATTTTGAAGGCAAAATCCGTAAATGATGGAGCTGGCCTGCCTCAGCTGTGTAGAAAGCATTTCATTATCTTATAAGTAAATATCGCCTAATAAAATAAATATTCTTCTTCCCCGCATCTTATTCAGAGTTGCGTTTCCCTCCTTCTTTGGACCTTTGTTTCCTTCTTCTCACGTTCCCCCAAATAAGATAGAGCCTGAAGATAGGGGTCCTCGGAAAACTGCTCCAACTTAAGAGTCTAAATCGGGGAGTTGAGGAGTGTTAACATGTCTCTTGGGGGGGGGGGGCAGTAAGGATAACTGTCCACGTGTGACTTCCTGTAGTCCTCACAGTGAAGCCATGGTCCTCACAGCGACTTCCTGTAGTCCTCACAGCGACGCCATGGTCCTCACAGCGACGCCATGGTCCTCGCAGTGACTTCCTGTAGTCCTCACAGTGAAGCCATGGTCCTCACAGTGACTTCCTGTAGTCCTCACAGCGACGCCATGGTCCTCACAGTGACTTCCTGTAGTCCTCACAGCGACGCCATGGTCCTCACAGCGACTTCCTGTAGTCCTCACAGCGACGCCATGGTCCTCGCAGTGACTTCCTGTAGTCCTCACAGCGACGCTATGGTCCTCACAATGACTTCCTGTAGTCCTCACAGCGATGCCATGGTCCTCACAGCGACTTCCTGTAGTCCTCACAGCGATGCCATGGTCCTCACAGCGACTTCCTATAGTCCTCACAGCGACGCCATGGTCCTCACAGTGACTTCCTGTAGTCCTCACAGCGACGCCATGGTCCTCACAGTGACTTCCTGTAGTCCTCACAGCGATGCCATGGTCCTCGCAGTGACTTCCTGTAGTCCTCACAGCGACGCCATGGTCCTCACAGCGACTCCATGGTCCTCACAGCGATGCCATGAGTACACGTCATCCTTCTGTAATATCACCATTTTTAGCTAAAAACTCCAGCACAGGGCTGCAGATTCATGGATGCACAGCGTGTCTTACATAGAATCCAGATCTTGTGTTTCGATCTGAAGACCAGGAAAGGAAGGCTATTTGTAGTCAAGGGAACTATTTAAATATAAGAGCAGTTTTGAATAAGCCAGAAAAAGTAAATAAATAGGATTCCAAAGAAAGGCGGCGCTGTACGGTGTCCCTGCCAGTGTGTGCTGTACTGGCAAAAGCACTTCATTTCGGGGGGGCTGGAGAAAACTCAAATTCCAGTGTCGTTTGGACACTGATGGCAGGGAAGACTGTGCCTGTTAATGGCCCCACCCCCATGCCCAGCACATGGAGGGAAGAGCTCAGGACCCCAGGCCCTGGGAACAGCGCAGCCAGGGTGGGAAGGGAGGGAAGAGTATTTTCTAATCACAGCTCTGGGATCTTCAGATCTGCTTGAGGGTGTGAGTAGACAGACGGGCTGCATCCTGGTGACCCAAACATGTTCAAATTCAGCGCAGGGGATATCGAATCTAGAAGCTAAATGGAACATATTTCATGAATAAATTAATTAATTAAAATGATCAAATTACAACAATAAACCGATAAGTAATTTTTAGAACTTTTATGATAGAATACAGAATTCATCGAACAATCAAGAAAACCAACCCACTACAAAGAATATTTCAGTACTTAATGTGTTTATAAAAGAAACAGGTAGAAATTCTTAGGACCAGCCTTCTGGAAACGGAAGTTCCAGCGTCCATCACCCTCAGCCGCCTCACTGCGTGTGCTGTGAGGGTTTGGGAGAGAGGAGTATGTGTCAGTAGGAAGAACGCGTGGACAAAAGTGGAACAGAAAACCACTTTCATAAGCACCGTTTCGTGTAAGCTCGTAAATAATGAGCAAAGGGTAGAATCAGTAGAAATCCTAAAAGAGCTGAGATGTTTGTCCAGTTTGTGCTAGAAAGAAATTAAGAAAAATTAAGAAATTTGAACCACTAAGAAATAGTGTAGGCTCTGCAGACATCGGATAAATAAGGAAATATTTATAAATGTTAATATCTATGAAATTACTAGGTCTAGACTGCATGCATCACAAGTAATTAAGAGAATTGACTATAACACTTAAAATGTTACTTTTGAAAAATCACACAGAGTTGAAGTAATATCAGAATGCCTTAGAGAAAGTTAACAATTATTGAGCTCAGAAAGGGGAATAAATAAGACTACAATATCATTGGGATTATTTGACCTGACAAATAGATACATCACCTTAGATCATTACCAATTAACTTTTACTAAAAAATTTAGAAGCATGGTATGTGTATACCATACATAAGAAAAAAGAAGTAAAAGAAAAGACTATTAAGAATAAATTAAGGGGTGCCTGGGTGGCTCAGCTGGTTAAGTATACAACTCCTGACTTCTGCTCAGGTCATGATTTCATGGTTCATGGGATAGAGCCCCACCTCGGACTCTGAGCTGACAGTGCAAAGCCTGCTAGGGATTTTTTTTTCTCCTCTCTGCCCCCTCTTCTGCTCTCGCTCTCTCTCTCTTAGTCTCTCTCTCTTTCAAAATAAATAAATAAACTTTAAAAGAAATATCAAGAAGAAAAATGTGTCTTCCACTGAGAAAGCATTGACTGGATGCCAGCGGGGTGCTGGGCAGTGTACTGGACCTGAGCACAACAAGGGCAAGTTCAAGCAAACACGAAACAGGGTCCCTGCCCTCAGAGAGCCTGCAGTGTGGTGAGCGAGCTGGAGGCCTCCGCATGCAGAGCACAGGGGAGAAGCCCATGCTGCACAGAGAGGTTGGAGCCAAGGGTTGTAGGAGCGTGTGATTTTGGACAAGGGAAAGGGAAGGGAGGTGATCAAAAGAGGCGTGGAGAGGGGAGGTTTTTTGTTGTTGGTATTTTTTGGGTTTTTTGTTTTTGTTTTTTGTTTGTTTGTTTTTTGCTGGCTTTGGCTTGTGGTGGTTCACACTGAAAGAAACCTGTCCAGGGAGAGGAAGATGCCTGAAAACAGACAGGGAGTTCTCAGTTTTAAGTAGAAATATCATTGTTTTCCTAAACAGTGGATGGAAAATAAAATAGAGGTGCAATGACTGCCTCAGTCAGATTTCCTGGAAATAGGCGCTGCGATGGAGATTTTCATGCTGAAACAGTACCTATCAGAGAATGAAAGAGAACCGGCCAGAGGGGAGGCTGGGCTGCAGCATACGTGGAACCGGGTTCCAGGTCATCTCCCGTTGAGGCAGGGGACTGGGTCTTAGTGCCCAATGGCAGCTGGACATTGTTGAGTGTGGGCTGTTGAAGAGACAGGGCAACTTTGACAAGGAGCTCCCACCCCAAGAGGAGGGCGAACCCCAGGGAGGGACCCTATGTTCCAGCACCGAGAATGAGAACTGCAGTTCTGATGGGGGCCCCTGAGCAGCACTGGAGAGCAGCACCCATGGTGCCCAGTCTGGTGAAGAGGTGAACTATTGAAAAGTGTTGGCATCCATTATCTTGACTCCTCCTTAATTAGCCAGTTGGATTAACAATCATGAAAATCCATGTCTGATTTCACACTAATTTGCATTTAACATACAAAAAGCCATGATTTCCTGCTCTCTTCTAGTGAGTTAGAAATTGGATACACGTAACGTGAGGCTAACAAGAGAACTCCGAGCCATTACCAATGGTGTGCCAGCCCTCGTGAGGGATCAGGTGCTGTCAACTGGCCTCATCACAGGATGTGCATTGGGTTACGTTGGCGGCAGCAGAAATAGCTTTATGCTGACCCAAATCACAATGCTGTAACATTAGGTTCTCAAAAGCATTCACTTTTACACCCGGACTCTCATATGCATTTGCAAGAAGACAGGCCCAGGTGGGGCAGCAGCCGGTGCCACAAAGGTGAACTGCCCTCCTTGCAGGAAGGCCCAACCTACAACCTGGACTTGTCCACGCTGTCCTCCTGCCAGACTGACATGACCCGCCGGAGATAATAAGTGAGGCAGATGCAGCTCAGCTAGTTCTGCCCCCTGAGAGGCTGGAATAGAGGCACCCCAAAAACAGTGAGCACAACTAGCACCTAAATTTTGGTTTCTAAATACCATTCTCTCCACAAAAGAACCCAGCTTCCTTGGAGAAAGGGTGGATTCCAGGACTCAGGCAGGGAAAGTACAAGATGAGCCTGAAATAGCTGTAGAAGAGGGGAAGGAAGGAAGGAAGGCGGGGAGCGAGGAAAGGAGGGAGGGAGGGAGAGATATAGGTGGGAGGGAGGAAGGGAGGGAAAAATAGACCTAGAAATGTCCCTAGTGCATAGAGGAAACTCACCTTTGCTGAATTCATTAATTCAAAATTAGATTGGAGGTCAGTTTATTGTGAAAGGATTAAGATAGTGATTCTATTCCCTGACAATGTGATATCATTAGTAAAATTCTTTTATACCCAAAATTTCCTTTTATGGAAAAAATGCAATCATATTTTGTTAAATAATTCTGGTGATACTGTGGGGAAAATGAGCTGCAGTGAAAGGGCATGGTAATGTTTGTAAAATTCCCCAAAGTAAAATTTTCAACTGAAAATAAATGTTTATAAATTAGAATAATACAGACTGAAATAATTGTTTAGGAAAGCAGCCTATATTTGGATGTGTCAAATAAGTCTTATAGGTCATGGAATTAGTTCCGTTATTTTTTTTCCATTCTAGATGGCTTGAAACTTAATGTCTATCCAATGTCTAAAACTATAAAATGCCATCTAAAATGAGTTTTCCAAATTGCCAATTCACTTCCCCCCTGAAACATAAAAAAAGAGGGAAGAGATGTTTCATTCCGAGAGAGTTGACTCTTCGTTTGGTGTTTTATTAAAATAATAATTCTAATTACAATAAAAAGTTCTAAATTTCATATCTTAGTTTAAAACGGTTTGCAGAGGCCCCTGCATGACTCAGTCGGTTGAGCATCCAGCTCTTGGTTTTGGCTCAAGTCATGATCTTATGGTTCATGGGACTGAGCCCCACATCAGGCTCTGTGCTCACAGTGCAGAACCTGCTTGGGATTTTCTCTCTCCCTCTCTCTCTGCCCCTCCCCTGCTCACACACCTCTCAAAATAAATAAACTTTAAGAAAATAAATAAATAAACATAAAAGTCTTTGCAAAATCAATTCCAAACATGAATTCCTCTGCTTCTTAGAGCAGTCAGATTGGGGCTCACAGCTGGCTCTCCAGGACAATTTTACGGTTTAGCAAAAAATCATCTGTGGGCTTTGCCCCTGTAAGAGTTCTGAAAACGTTCAGCTCAGGCTCAACTTACCCGGGCCTCAGCACCAACTCCGTATTAATAGTCAAATACCATCATCTTTCCCTTTAATCAGTTTCAGAACTTTTTAAAAATAGTAATCCCTAGCTGTCAAATGCTGTTGGGAAAGACTCTTAAATTGTGGTAGGAGAAATCTTCTCTGAATAAATTGGAACAAAGAAGAATTTCTCTAAAAAAGAAGAGAAGGTGGAGGAGAAACGTCTGGCTTTCTCTCCTAAGGACCAACAGATTCTGTAATTCCTTCAGGTTTCGTATCAGTAAGACACCAAACCTTTTCCAGGTGACATTAGAGACATTTCAATTTCAAGTCCAAAGATTCCCACTAAGCTTCTATAATTTATAACCTAACTCACTTCTGACCCCATAGTGAAACTATGAAACAGTTTGCTTCTGGGCATTAAAATAAAAGATTAAAATGACAAATATAATATTGCTATGTTGACATCCTCTCCAGTGGGATCGGAAAGGACTCCTTAAATCCAAGTTCACTTCCAAGTGGCCATCTTCCAAAGTGCATCATGCTCCTCTCTGAAGGCTCTTTGCAAAGACTTTATGTCCACATAGGTAACATTTATGCCATATGTTGTATCTTTTAAAGAATTTTCCAAATGTGAACCTTCTTTACTAGACAATACTCCTTTAAGATCAACCATTTCACAACCAACTTTTAATCTCTCCCTAGCAGCACAAATAGTTCTGTTCTTCATATTAGGAAATTATACCCCTTGGAATACAAGCTTTCCAAACTATAAGCCACCAGTATTCATCGAGTACTCGCTGTGTGTCCACGGACCTGCTTCTTGCTGTTGGGAATACCAAAAAAATTACTCCTCTTAAAAATCCCTAAACATCGTTGAAGATACAAGTAAATAACACAGGATGGGAGGTGACAGAATGCTAAGTTGCTGTAAGTGCTATAGAGTGGGGGTGGGGAGACCCAAAAAGTTATCAAAGCTAAGTTGTCAGAAAAAGCTTTCTGGAAGATGCGGGCCTGGGATTGGACTCTGCACAGCAGTGTATGGAGAAAGGAGGTAGGCAGAGCATCCCTGTTTCCAGGAAGGCAGCACCCTGGGAGAAGTCTGGAAAACAGTAAAGATTATAGTAGGAAAGATGGAGAAGGAGGAGTAGAGGCGCGCATGCTGTGATATGCAGGTGCTGCTGAGAGGCGAGTCCCTCCCAGCCAACCCGGAAAATGGAAACCCCAGACGGGCTGCTAGGATGGGCCCCGCGGCTGCTGACAAAGTGGGCGGCATAGACGCGAGGAAGCCAACGGCACAGGCAAACCAGCCACAGACCAGAACAGCTAGGCCAAGTCTCTTCCTGCCCATGGCTCCACCCACACTCCAGAATTGCTCCTTGCTACTTTCATCTCCTTCCTTCACCACTGACTCTTCTCCCTTCCCATTAACTACTCACAGCCATGCCAGTGAATGTGCTCATGGAAGAGCAGTCCAGCCATTTTATTCACATTCTGCCCAATCCTGATCAATTTCTTGACCAACACCCTTTGGAAGCAGTGGACAGTCTGCCCCTGCACAGAGCACAGGAAGGTCATGCCACTGTGATGGCTGGACCTTGGCATGTGCCCCTGCATTAGATGGACACAGTCTGATACAGATTTATTAGCTATTTTGCAGGTCATGACAACTTTGATTCAAGTTCATGAAATCTGTTCAACTCGGTAAGGAGAAACGTCACACAGTGTAGCTTAAAGAGGCTGAGTCCTTGACTTATCTCATCCCTTCCACAGGATCAGCTCCTAACTACATGACTCAGTTGTCCTGCTCCCCACTCGGCCTTTTAGTTTAACCTCTCCACCCTCCTCTTCTCTGCCTGAAACTAGCCACATCTCTCCTTCCAGCCTCCTTACCTGCGTGCAGGACCATGGGGAGGGGAGAAGGGCCAAGAGGAAAGCCAGCATCTATGTAGCTATCCCTGCTCAGATCCTCAGGAGGACCTGGGAGACATTTGTCCCTGCAGTTGGGGAGAGGAAGCAAGCCCTCTGGCCTTTCCATCTTTGTGCTCAGAGGGGCCTGGACCAAAGAGGAGAACACGATGCCCTCATCTCTCCTCTACCTGAGCACCTGTCACATCTTCCCTCTACCCTTGACAGATACCACTTGCCAGTCAGAGCCCCTGAGTAATTTCAGAATCAGTTGACAATGGTCAAAGTTGGCCACAAGATGAAGCCCATGTGCCCTCTCAGAGACAGAACTTTACACATGCAAGAGCCTGCCTAGACCCCGGGCTGCCAGCCTGGCCACAGCCCAGCCCAGGAATGCTGAGCGCGCCATTGCAGCATGAGAGCAAGTCCTTGCTTTGCTCACCGGGACTTGTGTGAAGTAGATATTATATAACATGCATTTGCAGACATTCCACTGCAGTGGGTGTGGAAACGGACAGATAATTATTCAGAATAAATAAGATAAACAGTCTCCTATGCAGCCTACCCAGAGTCCTTCATGCCTGCCTGCTCTCAGAGTCAACCCCCGCTGACCAAGACAGCATCCTACAAACCACAGAGCCCCATGAAAAGGGCATGAAGGTTGGTGACAGGCCAATATGATTATATTCATTTTAGAAGTATTTATGACCAGGAGAAAGCATGAAGAAAGAAGATTAGAGTCAAATTTTTATAACCAAAGAATGCTTTCTGCTTTGGGTGTGACATCCATTGGGGCTGGCAGCTCTGGGGGCTCCTCAGGTGCTCTGACAAGGTGCCCCAGGTCTGCATCTGAGCATCCTTCTGAAGTGGCGGCTCTTAGTTCCAGTGTGGAGGCTCAGAGGAGAACCCCCTGTCCACCCAGGCACAGGAAGGGAAGGGAGAGGTGCTAAAGAGAGAGGAGAAACCAAGGAAGAGGAGGAGAGGAAGGAACAAATGAGGGGACGGCTAAGTGGGAAAAGTGAGCGGATGAGCAGCAGAGGGAAGAGAAGGGTAAATGGAAAGTGTGTGTGGTTCGCATCGTTACAGGGAGTACACACTGAAAACTGTGAAAGCTGTCTGCTTCCCAATGGTACAGTGGGGGGAAATGAATTATCGCCTGTGGGCCAGAGAGATGAGGAACCCTGGCAGCAGGAAAAGGCAGGCCATTCCCTGGAGGTGCCAGAGTAGGAAAACAATCCAGTGTGACCTGGAAACACACCACATTAACTAAGATGCCCCCTTGGGAGAGTGACTTCCAGGAGGAGGCTCTGAGCTTCACACAACCAGCCCCTGCATCTTGCCTCCAGAAGCCTCCACCCCTAAACCAGCCCTCAGCCTCTCCTGATCTATTCTTCCAGCGGACAGACTGCCCCCAGCAACAGGCCCCCATCTCCCTGGGGCTGCAGCTGAATGTCTGCTCAGAGAGGCCAGCCGGCCTAGCAAAGGACATCTCCTGGGAGAAGATGGGCTAATGCAAAGGAGCTGGGACTTCAGACACATTTTCCTACCAAAAGTTTATGATGAATGGCGATATTACACAGTACTATCAGCCCGACTCTTGGTTCCCATTCAAGTCTTCTTTGGTACAATTTGCTTCATTGACCTTTTTTCACAACAATATCATCATATGTGCTCTCAGATTTTCCCCTTAACTGATTCTTGACAGGAATAGCCTGTTTCTTATCCTTGATGGCCTTCTCACCAACTCGTGTTTTATACCTGCTTCTTGGGAAACCTAACCAATGTAAAGACAAAGCTGGGATGGATGAATGGATGGATGGATGGATGGATGGATGGACGGATGGACTTATTGATGAACAGAGTGTGCCTGCCAATCAAAACAAGGAATTAGAAAAGGAATCGAGGAGGGGGAAGACCTGTAAGAGTTTTTCTAGACATTCCTTTAGAAATAAATACATTATTTTCTTTTTTTTATTTTTTTAATGTTTTATTTATTTTTGATACAGAGAGACAGAGCACGAGAGGGGGAGGGGCAGAGAGAGAAGGAGACAGAGAACCGGAAGCAGGCTCCAGGCTCTGAGCTAACTGTCAGCACCGACTGAGCCACCCAGGCGCCCCTAGAAATAAATACATTATTTTCTAAATCACTTCGTGTAGGTTAAATGATTTTTATGTGCTAGTGCCCAGAAAGCAATGACACTGTATTTCATTGTGTGAGAAAGCGTCAGTGTAAACTATGATTTTAATCATGAGTTTTTTAAAAGTGAAGAATGTTTGGTGTAGAGATGATGAGGGATAAGGATAATGAGAGAGACCCCTGTGTCGGCTGAACACAACCCTCCACATAAGAAATGTCAGTGGTTTCAATGTGTTAGTGGCAGAAGAAACGGATAGAAATGGAAATCTCTGAAAAATATTTAAGAAATATAAAGCAAGTTCTCATTAATGGGGACTTGTATGTAAGTGAGAGCAATGAGTATAAGGTGAAAACAAGTCTTTCTGAAATGGGAAACACTTAACAAGAAGCAAATTTGTAGGAAGGAGAGAAATAGTAAAGTTGCACTTTCATTCATTAAGATCTCCCCATCTGGGGAACATCCAAATGGAAATGTTCCCTAAAGCATTGGATATTTGGTTCTGTAACTCAATAAGAAAACTGCCTGATAAGAAATAATAGGTTTAAGAGTCATCTGCTTTTAGAGGATAACTGGAGTCGTTAATGGAGGAGAAGGTCTATGGAATGTAGTGTCCAGCGAGGGAGAAGTGAAGTCTAAGGGGGGTCCTGAGAAACACCTACATCTAAGGGACAGATAGCTCCCAAATGATACCAGGGAGAAGCGGCCAAAGACATAGAGGAATCAGGAGATCTGGCTTCCATGGAAGCCAAAAGAAGAGTGTGTTTAAAAAACAGGGGACAGAGTCAAAGATTTCCTCTAGAGGCAAAGTAAGACAATGACTGAAGAATGTTAATGGAGCTGAGCAAGAACCCTTGCTCTTGGGGAGGGCAGTGTTCATAGAGAAAGAGAATGGAAGCCAGATTACAACAAGCTAAACATTAAGTGAGACATGATGAAGGGAACAAGTGTAGACAACTCTTTTGAGAAACTAGGCAAAATTCGATAGATTTTGTGGATAGGGCGAGATGTGTTGTTTGATTTAAAATGAAAAAGATATGAGGCGCCTGGGTGGCTCAGTCAGTTCAGCATTCAACTCTTGATTTCAGCTCAGATCATGATCTTGTGGTTCATGGGTTCAAGCTCCATGGTGGCCTCTGTGCAGAACCTGGTTGGGATTCTCTCTCTCCCTCTCTCTGCCCTTCCCCTGCTCACACTCTCTCTTTCTCTCAGAATAAACAAATAAACTTTAAAAAAAATAGTAAAGAAATTAAAAAGACAAAACCATGTTCAAATGAAGATATAAGCTCCATGAAACCAAAGATAGAAAAGAGAAAGGAAATAATCTATTCAATGAGTAATCTAGTTCCTGAAGAGGTGGGAAGACATGGCTGGGAGTACATAGTAGGAAGAATTTGCCCAAGGTCAGAAGGGGTTCACCTCTTCCATCTTAATAGGAGAGAAGAGGGCAGATGGATGGCATGGTTCGAGCACTTTAAAAGTGCATTTCCTGTTACTCTACAATATACCCAAGACCTGCAGTATTTTACCTTCCACAAGTTATATTCTGCTGATAGTCCTGAAGTATATGAGTATTTTCCACCTCCATTAACTAACCATGGTATAACCTTCTGAAGACAGAGGCTCAATTAAAATAATTTCCCAGTTTCTTCATTGTACATAGCCATCCTCCATGAAGATACGTTATACTCATAAAACAACATCTGAGCAAGCGGAGGTGGTTTTTGTGGCTAGAAGATTTATGTCTCAATAGCATAGTATGAAATATCTGCTTCCAAATTCCTCAAGATCCTCCTCCTTTGAGAAGAGGTTTTCTTTATTGTCATCTGGTGTCGTTCATACTCTGTGTTAACATCCATAAACCGGCAAAGAAATGGCATTCTTAAAATACAATCGCTTACCAGAGCCAAAGAGAAATTATTAGAAATATCACGTACTCTTTCATAGTTCTCTCTGGAAAATGTTCTCAGTTCCATGAGGTTTCAATATCAATATTATAGAGATTTGTTTTTAAATTTTCAAAATTTCTGTACTATTCTCCAAAGGGACCCTTAAAGTGTACAGTTTCCTTTTTAAAATTCTGCCCTCGGCAAGCCAATTTAGTTTGGTTTGGTGTTTTAGTATTGTCAAATACTGCTTAAAAGGGAGAGGCGTTAGGAAAACATACAAACTTTTTGCTTTCCCAGTGGTTGCTTGGTGTAGAACTGATCTCAAATGTATCTACAAATGTCTTTTTATATTTCTGCCTGTATGAATGCAGTCCTGGCTGCAAGATACTTGGGAACTATGGTGGGGTATACCACACCGAGTACTATACAAATGTCAGGGCTTAATAATGTAAAAGTGGGGGGTGGGGGCAGACACCTGTGGCTCCGTTGAGCATCCAACTCTTGATTTCAGCTCATATCATTATCCCAGGGTTGTGGGATCAAGCCCTGTGTCGGGCTTCACTGAGCATGGAGGCTGCTTAAGATTCTCCTCTTCTCTCTCCCTCTGCCCTTCTCCCCCACTTGTGTGTTCTCTCTTTCAAATAAAAATAAATAATAATAATGTGAAAGTGGAACCACTGTTCCCCTCCCTATTCTGCCTATTTCTTTGAAACCAAATACGGTCTTACCACCAAGTAGGTTACCTAAACAACACTACCCTTCCCCACTCCTCCTAGCGCCAACTTGAACTCATCTCCTCCTTCCATGTACTCTTTCCGTTATCCATAATTATGACTTATTTCTGTATATTTATGCTTTTCTAGTTTTTTTATCCTTACAGAAATTAATCTTTGTGACAGAAGAAACTGAGTTGTCTCCCTTCTGTGTATTCCTAAGCATGGGTATAGTTTGGGCACTCCATAAATACTTGCCTACTGACTAGTTGAAGATTTAGCCTTAAATATATGCAAATGAAATTCATCTCATTTTCTAATGCAGATTGGTTGGTAGTATAGCTGTGTTACATGAGATTTTGAGCATTTGTCCACCCCCAGGAGAATACGTGGCCATGATCAGTTAAAATTGTCTACTGTAGAGACTTCAGGGACGGTGAGAGGAGGTAGGGAATCTCCAAACCTGTGCCGAGTATTTGACATCTGTCTTTCAGGGGATATTGAATAGTTGGTGGATTATAGATAAAAGGGCTTTAAGATATGATAATGTGTAGATATTTCCTTTAATTAGTTAGCACGATGGATTTAAACAGCCTTAAATATAATATGTGTTTGGTTGATTGGTAGATTTGGTGGGGGTTGAGGGTGTGGAGAGTGGCTTCCATCTCTTTAGTCTGACTAATTTTTGGTCACACAACCGTTTCATAAAATTATATTGGGATTATATGCATCCTGGTTTACGGTAGTTGTATTTTCTTGAAAGACATAATCTTACATAAATGGATTTGTGTCTTGGTGAATATTTTCTATATAAACATTTTCTACCAATGTAAATAATTTGATTAGAAGTTATTACATAGGGAGAAATCTAGTTTTATTTCCTTTTTTCTTTTGCTTAAGCTAAACAAAAATGTTCCAACTTTTGTTGAGAATGAATGCAAGGTCAACAATAATGTTATTTTCAAAATAATACTTTTTTTTAAGACAAAGCAAGTTGGAATGGTCTCTTTGTTCTTACAGTTACTGTCTCTAAAGCCACATTTCTGTTCTCATAAGATAGTTCCCATGAAAAGAAATTGAAGGGCTGTAAATTACATTAGTGTTAAGTCACAAATTAATCACTTTCTAACCTATTTTCTCTTGAACACTCTTTCTTTGTAGAAATTCTGCCACAAAATGCCTCACACCATTCAATTTTATAGGTTATTACTGCTTGTCTTGCTTGGTATTTTAATCCAAGTCATTAGGAAAACGCTGTCATTCCAGCTACCATTGTCCTGCTTGACATCAATAAGAAGATGCTTTATTTATACTATCCAGGGTTATTTATTCCCTCCACAAGGTATATGCATTTTCTGTACTGCTGAAATCCCCAGGGTCTTTCACTGATCGCTTCGATAAAGGATATGCCTTAAGGAAGAGCTGTGGACGATAGTTTTATCAAGCCATTTATGTAAGATTGCAGTTATATTTCCATTTGGGTTAATTGAATAAGAAAAGGTTGGACGGTGGTATGGACTAACATCAGAATTAATTTTGCTCTGCAACTGATTTAATGACCAAAATGTTCATATGCCTATTGTTTAGGAATGTATTATACTGTAAACGAAACAAAGACTGTCATTGATCTCCCCTTTATTCCCTTATACTATACATGAAAATATGTATTGATTTAGGAAAATATTTCAACAAGCAAGTTTTATAAAGCAGTAGGCAATTAAATTCAATCAATTCCAGAGTTCAAAACTCATCTTTTACATACAAATATTGGTGCTAATTTAGTTGAATCTATCACCTATGATAGTATCATATTTGGGGAGAAAGATTTAAACATGAGGGCAGCACAGAATTTGGATCTTGTTGATATGAGAGGAAGTCTTTGTAAAGTGCTGATGTAATGAAAGAAGAAGTGATGTGACATAGATTCTTTCTGCTCTCGGTTCCATCTGAAGGAGCCCTCTTTTCCTGGTGTTCCACGCAGGGCATCTGAGCTGGGTGACCGCTGGCCATCTCGGAACAAAGAAGAAGCACTTTCAACACCCATCATCAAGGACATCCACAGTCTCAACTCTTACACTTTGAATAACTCTCCTTTGAGTTCTATTGACTTTAATCTTAAGTTTTCTCGGTATTCTAGAATGGAATATTTAGACTCCCCAGAGTATTCCTCTCATGTAAAAAGCTCTCCCACCCCCAAAAAAGGTCTCCCCAAATGTTATCTCTTCTGTATTTCTATCAATCACTCTTTCTTCTTTGTCTTTCATGGTTCAATTAGACCATCTCCTAATACCTCAACATCACTTTTGATTTGTAAACACTGATAAGATTTTTCACTTTTTACCAGTAGTAGTGAGTTTCATGAACAAAAAGATAGTGTGTGTCTGTGTCTATATCTCCAACAGTTGGCCTAGTGGTCAGCACATGGTGTGTGCTAAATATGTTTATTAAAGCAATTGAAAGAAAGCTTTTCGAATGTCAGATCCAAATCTCATCACCTAGATGATGACTTGAAATAAAGCAATGATTCTTTTTGAGTATTGTCCTCTTTGTAAAATGAGGCTAATACGATCTCTCCGGGTTGTGAGGACCAAATAAAATAATAGTTGAGATGCAAGAATATTGTTATTTTCCTAGCTTCACACAGGAGGAATTCCATCAAGATGTTCTAAGCGTCTGCTTTGTGGACTCTTATGCCTTGTTGGCCCTCAGCAGGCACTGCCTGCTGCTGTAAGTCTTCTTTCATTATCATTTTCTTAGGGCACTTGCCTGGTCTTTTGATTTCAAGGACTACCTTTTAAAAGGAAGACCCTCCAAGAACTACACTTTAGTATTCGGTCACTAACCTCTCCCCAGATTCATGTCTGTAAGAATTACAACCAAGAATCCCCAGTTGGACACCGTGGTCCTTCTATGCAGAGAAATTAAATGTCTGCCCCAACTCCGTATCCATCATGCCATTAGGTGATGAAGCACACACGCCTGGGAACCATCACCCTCTCCCTTTCAGCCCACACCACACGCACGTCCACGCTCTCCCACACTTGGGATGCACTTGCGAATTGTTGGTCCAACTGAGCTAAAGCAAGGGCTTCTGCTCGGCTTTTGTTTGGCAAGTGGAACCCTGGGTGGGGAGATGGGTGGAGTGGGGAGGAAGTGTTGGGAGAAGATTGGGGTGCGGACTGGACTGTGTTAAGGGAGAGGAAAAGAAAGCTGTGATAGGGAGAGGAAATTTAAGAAAATGGGCAGAAATATCTTTTTAAAGCTTAGGAAAAGTTTGGTTTTTCTGAGGTAGAAAGCACTCTATGACCCACCTCGTGAAGCTCCCACAAATGCCTTAATCGAATATGTAATGCTTGTTTTTGGTGTTGAATTTGGGGTCTAGTGAAGAAGCATGAGATCGGGGGATGGAGGAGGCAGGGTCAAACACAGGCAGCTGCCTTTCTATCAACATTTGTTGCTTCTCTGACCGGTGGTGCTTATCAGAATCATCTGGGGGCTCCTGGGCGGCTCAGTCAGTTAAGTGTCAGACTCTTGGTTTTGGCTTAGTTCATGAGTTCATGGTTTGTGAGTTCAAGCCCCACTTTGGGCCCCATGCTGATGGCTCAGAGCCTGCCTGAGATTCTGTCTCCCTCCCTCTGTCCCTTCCCCACTCACTTTCTAGCTCGCTTGCTCGCTCTCTCTCTCACTCTCTCTCAAAAATAAATAATATTTTAAAAAAAGAATTGTGGCACCAGGGTAGCTCAGTCAGTTAAACATCTGACTCTTGATTTGGGCTTAGGTCATGATCTCACAGTTCTTGAGTTCGAGCCCCACATTGGGCTCTGGGCTGACAGTGCAGAGCCTGCTTGAGACCCTTTCTCTCCCTCTCTCTCTCTCTGCCCCTCCCCAACTTTACTCTCCCTCTTTCTCTCTCTCTCTCTCTCATGCTCACAAAATAAATAAATAAATAAATAAATAAACCTAAAAAAAAGAATCATCTGATTCCTCTCCCTCCTCTGACACCATCCTTACCAGCCACCAGAGTCTGACTCTCTGCCAGTGTAATATGGCTCAAAATCTGCCCTCTTTGGGCTGTTTTTTCAGTACGATGCAGATTAATAATCTTAAATACTTCTTTTCCCAATGTCTGTTCCTGCTTTGCTTTTTGGTGCTTACAAGGTCAGTCTTCTTTAGATGTAAAAAGCACTTAGCCTAGAACTCTGCGTTCACTTATCCAACAGTTGATGTGCACTCCTGGCGGGCAGTACCGTGCTGGAGGTACATAGCGCAGAAGAAAGGACCAAAGAACATTCCTGCAACCGAATCTCAGCTCTGCCCCACGAGCTGGGCGTCTTAAGCAAGTTACTGCCCCTTAGTAAACCGATGCTGTACAGGTTTTCTTCACAGCCTGTAAGTTGAGTCTTCTTTTATTCCTTTGCCATGTAGGTATTCATGTTCCAGAAAGATCTCTCATGACATCTATTTGAAATTCTACAGAAGAAAAAGTTGGATTACTTTTTTAATGATTTCTAACTTCCCAGGAAAAGCGACTTAAGAACGTCTTTGATATATTTATATGCCAATCTTCCTTCAATTCTAATGGAAATTATATATCGAATTGATGTTTGATATTTTCAAGCATATTTTCTAATCAAAATGTTTCTTTAATGTTCATTTTTGAGAGAGGGAGAGAGAAAGGGAGCATACACGAGAGTAGGGGAGATATGCAAGAGAAAAAGGGAAACAGAGGATCCAAAGTGGGCTGTGTGCTGACAGCAGCGAGCCCGATGTGAGCCCAGAACTCGCAAACCCCAAGATCATGACCTGAGCCAAAGTCCGACGCTTAACCACTGAGCCACCCACAGGCCCCTCGTCTAAAGATTTTGTACACCATGTAAATCTCACTAACTCAGTCAGGAAGGAAGAGGCGACAGCTAGTGTGGAACCCATACACTGCAGAAGTCTCCTATAAATTTATAGGTTCTCACTGGGGGAAAATCAACGAAATATCCAACTGGATATTTTTGACATGATCTCACTTTATCTTCTCAAGCCTTTATTGGATTTTCACATGAAGAAAACCAGAAAGGACATGGAGGAGGGTACTGGGCGTTAAATGGAAACCAACTTGACAATAAACTATAAAAGAAAAAAAATTTTAAATATTAAAAAAAAAGAAAAGAAAACCAGAAAGGACTATAGGTTAGAATTTAAAACAAAGTCTTTAACTTTATGATTATTCAGACTTAAAACAGGAAAAAAGTGTGTGTGCGTGTGTGTGTGTGCGCACAATGTACTGTCCATCCATGATTTGGCTGTTTCCTTATGGGGATCATGTAGCCAAGGCTCCGCACGACTTCCTCAGGTGGCTTTCAACCCGACATGACATGGGAGGGAGGGCTGTTGGGCTGCCCAGGAAGGCACAAAGAGGGACGAGCCAGGAGCTGGAGAGCGAGGGCAATTAGGGAGCCCCAGCCGGGAATTGGCCAGATCTGGGGAAAGAGCCAGGAGCCACCGTAAAGTTGAGTCTAGGTGGCTGCGTGTGAGTCATCTGAAATATGGTGCGTGTTTATATCCTTTGAACGAGAGTACAGTGAGGCAGTGTGCTCCCCAGCCAGTCAGGAGCCAGAAAGGATAATCTGGTGGGTGAAGCTCAGACATGCCCGTGACCCAGAGATGCGGCACTGAGGACAGCACTGCAGAAGACCTGGATTCCAAGGTGGCGCTCGGAATGTCAGGACTCCAACATTCGTGTCCCTCTGTGAATACACACGATGGGAAGGCGAATGAAAAGCAGAGGTGAGGGGGATTCTGATTCTGAAGTAACAATGTTATGGTTTCATTGGTTCATCCAAGGTTAAAAGACTTTTCTTAAACAATTCTGTTACCCGATGCTCTAAAAAAAATTCTAACTTATCTTCGAGCTACAATTTGTGACTCTTTTCATCCATGCAATGAAAGATGTGGGATCAGAAGTCAGAAAATTAAATTAGGTTCATTCACCACCAAAGATCTTTTCTCCCGCCCCGTGGGACCTGCCAGGTCAAAATTTCATCTTCCTTCTCCTTGCAGCATTTTGAGGTAAAGGGTAGTCAACTGATGGACTGCAGTAAGAACTAATCGCTAACAGGTGCGTCAGCACTGACGCCGTTCTATTAATTAATGCCACTGTGTGCTGTGCACCTGACAAGTGCAAGTTACCTAGTGGGGCAACATTGACTTCTTCCCCTTCTGCCTTCCTCAGTGCGATTCAGATGCACATGGAGAGCGCCACTCGGAGATGGGCAGATTGTAATCTTGGTAGTATTTTCCTCTTGATTTATAAGGCTCAATTTCTTCTTTCAGTTATATGAAATATCTTCCCTAATAAAAGACCAAAGAGACAGTAATTTTAGCATCACACACAGAAGGGCGATACGACAATATAAAAATTTCCTATGATCTAGCAAACATTTACAAATAAGGAAAATGGGGATGGCTCATCCAAGGTATTTTGTCCTCGATAGATTTGGTTAGTAAGGCAACTAGAAAAATTAAATATGAAGAAGCCACAGCACCTTTAGAATGCTTAACAGATAACCGAGTTGTGTCATTTATAGTAACAAATGTTTTCAGGCTGAAAAAAAAATCTTTTTTCATTTTACTTGAGAAGAGGATGTCTCCAAATATTATGGGGAATTACTTCTTTTGCTGGCAAATGAATTCAAACCGAAACCAATATTTAAATGGGCTTCAATCATGAATTGCAAATTGCAGCTGAAATGAGCATTGTTTTGCTGATAGTTTTGTCTGAAAACAATCGTCTTTTCCCCTACCAATATAGTGCATACTTGATTGTGGTTTTTTTTATTTTGGGGTTATTTTCTTCGTAACAAGCCCATACCTGAATAAATGAGTTAACCCAGGGAGACCGTCGTGGTCCTGACCCACGTGTGACTTTCCTCTGTATAGAAGTGTCATCCGGGAGCTTTGTTCTCATGGCCGGAGCGTTCGGCGCCCTTGGTTGCACACTCCGTGTGGGAAGCCACAGTTCTGTCATGAAACAAGTGTCCCTGACCCCTGAGTCTCCCTCAGGCCCCGCAGCTGGCTGTAGCTGACACGGTCACACACAGTCACTGTGAAGACCTGCGTCTCACAAGGCAAGGGACAAGCACGTGCTTGGCACAAACACACGTCTTCGGTAGAACCGTTAAGCCGACCGTATTTGTGCGGCCCAGCCACACCCAAGAGTGCGTTTGCACCCGTAGGTGTGTTTTTAAGTTATATTCCTAGGCTCCCGAGGCTCTTTCTGTGTTTGTCAGGAGAAACTGTTCTTGCCATCTAGAAGATGGGATAGATAGTTGGAATCCATGTACACACATGCACACACCCGTACGTGACCAGGAGCGCACGCTATGGTCCCCAGGCACCGTCTAATCCACCTGCCGTGATCTTCTGGGGTTCTGGACACGGACCTGCGCGTTGATCCTCTCACATAACTAAAGATGCGTAGAGACCATGGGGCGCCTGGGTGGCTCAGTTGGTTAAGCATCCGACTTCGGCTCAGGTCATGATCTCACAATCCATGGGTTCGATCCCCGAGTTAGGCTCTCTGCTGGCAGCTCAGAGCCTGGAGCCTGCTTCTGATTCTGTGTCTCCCTCTGTCTCTGCCTCACCCCTGCTTGCTCTCTGTCTCTTTCTCTCAAAATAAAATAAAGATCTTTAAAAAAAATTTTTTTAAAGAAGGTGCTTAGAGACCAAGGCAACTTGAGTCAAAACCTGAAATCTTGACTTGACTGAAATCTCGTATCTCATTTAGAAGATAAATAATTGCCTTAATTGTTGATGATTAAGAGGGGGGTGGGGAGAGGACTTTATTCTGGCAGTTCAAGGCCCAGCCATGAGACTTAGTAAGGGAAACCATAGGACCCCATAGGACACGTCTCATACTGGCTAAGGGCACAGGGCCTGTGGCTCATGTTAGAAACTAAATGTGGTCAGACAGAGCACGCAGAGACTAAGCAGGCATTTACAAATATAAAAGGACCTAACAAGCCATTCTTACATTTGTGGCCGCTGATTATAGTGTGGGTTTTCTCTGCAGCCACTTTTGTGTGTTCATTCAGTGATTCACAAAGATGAATGTTTTTGGTACCGTGTTTGATTCTATTTCACACAAGGTTGAAGTGTCTTAATCTATAATGTATTCTTTATTTCACCTTATAGACCAGGATAGGACGGTTCATTTGGTACCATTCATTCAGATTGTCTTCAGTAGGCCTTTTTATTCTTTGGTTTTGGTTCGGTTTGTTTCATTCTGTTTTCCTGAAAGGAAGAGGTCTTTCTTAGATCTCTCCCTTAATTTTTCCAGTTACATTTAGTTCTGATAGAGCTGATTCATAGCACTTTTCTGTATGAGCTCAACCAAGGATCTATCTCTGAATCATCCAGGATTTTCTGTCATATTCTGTAGTATTGGACAAAGGGGACTTGCCATCATGTGCACATTTTAGACATTAAAAACACAGCGCAGAACCTTTCCCTTGTACAAATAATCTAAGAGCCCCTCTGTCATAAGAATGACCTGCCTGTCTTTGTCATGTGCTTCCATTTACAAAAGGGATTCCTTGCTGTTTGTGCTATGTATTTCAGAAAAGAAAGCTGGATACTATCTATATTTCATCGCACAAGGCCCCATCTGAACAGTTCAAGAGCAGTGAGGCTGAATCCAGCCCTGGAAATTATAAGTCCAACCGACGATTGTGACTTTAAGAACCTAATTTAAGACTCCGTGAAATATTGCTCTGCTTCACAAAATATGTATCCTCTAAAAGTACCAACCCATTCAGTTGCCAAACTAATTCTTCATTTTGATGTCATCTTTAGGGAGAGTAAAAGTGAACAGTGCAAAACTGAAAGTTTTTCAAACACAAATTGAGCCGAAACTGGAGATTTTGACGTCGGGAAACATTAGAGCCACGAAGAAATCATGGAGCTCTAAAAGGCTGCGGAGGTTTTAATAGAGGGAAATATATCCTGTTACCTCTCTGTTTGTAGTAACTCCACGACACAGAAGCTAACCGCCCTCTGCGTGAGGGAGACAGACAGGACCTCCTCCCTTTCTACCATGTGCAACCGTCACCATTTTTGACAGTGAGATCTTTTTTTTTTTTTTTTGAGAGACAGAGAGAGACAGCGTGAGCAGGGGAGGGTCAGAGAGAGAGGGAGACAGAATCTGAAGCAGGCTCCAGGCTCTGAGCTAGGTGTCAGCACAGAGCCCGACGCGGGGCTCAAACCCACAAACCGTGAGATCATGACCTGAGCTGAAGTCGGACGCTCAACCAACTGAGCCACTTACAGTGAGATCTGTAAGTCGGTTTCTATTTCCGAGACTAAAATCTCCAACAAATAATATTAATTTGAGCATTTCATACATTAAAACTAATTCAAAGCAAAGTAAGACAAGAGATTACAATACTTTGTTTTTGCTTGAGGACGCTTCCCATGCATTCAGTCGTAGATTATCATGCCCTTATCTTTTAAAGTGCATTCTGGGAACACTTTTTAACTTAATTCTACACTGGAAACTATCACTCTTTCAGAAATAGACAATTCCATCAGAATTATAATTGTAGCCTAAAGATAAATTTAATTTAGTTGGTGCGCCTAGGTAGCCCAGTCAGTTAAGCATCTGACTTTGGCTCAGGACATGATCTCGTGGTCATGAGTTTGAGCCCTGAGTCAGGCTCTGTGCTGACAGCTCTGAGCCTGGAACCTGTTTCAGATTCTGTGTCTCCCTCTCTCTCTCTCTGCCCCTCCCCAGCTCATACTCTCTCTCTCAAAAAAAAACAAAAATAAATAAACATTAAAAAAAATTTTTTAAAGATAAATTTAATTTAGCAGATTATCAGACTGAATACTTTTAATATTAATCAAGGAGAGGAGTACCTGGATGGGGGGCTCAGTCAGTTAAACATCTGACTCTTGATTTTGGCTCAGGTCGTGATCTCACATTTGGTGGGTTTGAGCCCCGCGTCTGTAGGCACAGAGCCTGCTTGGGATTCTGTCTCCCACTCTTTCTGCCTCTTCCCCACTTGCTCTCTCTCAAAATAAATAAATAAACAGTAATATACATATTATCAAGAAATATAAATACATACATACATACACACACACACACACACACATATATATATAAATCAAGGAGGACCTGAGTTAAGTACAACTATATTCAGTCCAAAACAATCTACTCAGGCCAGGCTTCCCTCTATCGGTCTGGATAGCCATGTGTCAGCACAGCTGTAGGGACCATGATCAGGGAGGACAATGAATCAGAGGGTTGATAGAGTTCTGTCCTCTCCTAGTCTTTCTTTGTATCCGTTCCTTGGTGACGTCATTCAGTCTCCCCCCTTCAACACTGTCCACGCAGTGGTGCCCGTACCTGGCCCTGCTCCACGCTTCTAACGCCTTAGTCCGGCCTCCTAATAAGCAGCTGCTGTGGGTGGCCAGTAGGCACCTCCCTGAACACATTCGAGACAACTCCTGACTTGGCCCTGGACGTTTTCTGCCCCACATCTAGTCAACGGGACTGCCATCCACCCGCTCGCCAAGAACTAGACAGTCCTCTCACAGCCTTCCCTTCCTTCACCTCCTACCTCCAATCTGATGGTAACAAGTCAGTGTTCTACTCCGTTATCTGGGTGAATCTGGACATTCCTGAGTCCTTCTACCAGACCCTCCCACCCAGATCGCTACGTCAGCTTCTGAGAAGTCTCTGTTTCCACTACTGTCCATTCCCACTTCAGTTGCCAGAATGATCTTTCTCAAAATTAAATGAAATTGTGTTACTCCTTTGCTTTAAAAGCCTCCAGTGACATCCCACTACGTTTAGAATAAATTTCAATGTCCTTATCATTTCACATAAGACATCACATCATCTGGCCCTTTTACCTAATTCTTTGGTTCCATCCCCCTCTCTTTCTTATTCAATATTCACTGTTCAACATCCTCCCCTTCCGCCAGACATCTTAATTTCTTCACACTCCAAGCTCGCTCCTGCCTCTCCGCCTGGAACATTCTTACCTTGGTTCTGAACATGGCTCCCTTCTCCTCTTTATTCAGATTGCTGCTTCGGCGCCTCCTTCTCACAGAGCGACTCTTTGACTGCTCTAAGGCTCCAGACCTATGGGCCCTGACAGACTCTGTTCCCATGCCCGTTTTATTTTCTTCATAATATCCACAACCATCTGAAATTTAGAATATTTACAGTACATACATCTAGAATATTTATACAGCTGTTTCCTTAGAAGTTGTAAGACTCAGCCAACGACAATGGCGGCACCGTGAGAACAGCGAGCCCACCTTGTTCAAAGTTGCCCTCATTCCCAGAAGGCGCTCAGAAAAGATTTTTGAATGACTAAGTTCGAAACCCTCATTTACATAAAAATACTCATTCAGTATTTCTACATACTGATTTCTCCACTTCTTTTCACAAAGGATTTGAAAGCTTTAAGCAAAAACATATACAAGAGAGGTCAAAAATAAAAATCTAGCACCAAAGAAAGATATATTGGGGGAAGAAAATGTAAGACGCTCGGTTACAACATTATCATGAGAAAGTAGGAAAGTACACTGTGCCTTAAGAGGACCAAATTTTTCTTAAGATTAAATCCTAACAAAGTTCTCCAGGGAGCTTTCACACAAGAAAGGACAATGTCCACAGCAATATTTGTAAAGCAAATGCAATGGTCCTTTTCAAATGCCTGTTTCTTTGATAATGGCCAAGGGCCCAAATTAAAATGCAATACAATGACGGAGAATCATTAAGGGGCTGAGTTAATACGCTCCAAGAATATAGTATTCTGGTGTCCTTACTTGAACCAAGAAATGACTCGCATCTAGAAACTTCACCTAATCACACAGTCAGCATTGTTTATTGCTATGAATTAAGGTGATTTCAGTAATTCAATGAAAACCTTGCATTAAAGAAACGGGAATATAAACACGCCTGTACTTATCCTGCTCCAACGAGAAGGTCCTCCATCTGCTGGGCGGGTGTGAGCCTCCATTTGCCACGGCCCTGGAAGAAAGCGCGTTATTTTCTCTCATCAATATTCTTCCACATATTTTTCTACTCTATTAAAGCTTGCTCCTGGGACATTTTTTACTGTTAACTCCTTTTATCCCATTTCTCTTCTTGGTCTGTGGTCTATCTTCAGTCTTAGTTTACTTACCTGTAACATTTTTTTAAAATAACTATCATTACTAAAACTGGTAAAAAAGTATCAAGAGTTGCCATGTACTTTATCTTCTCAAAACTGATACTAAATCATTGTCACTACAGATATTTTGTCACCTATGGTGATATTCAGGAGTTGACATAGAGCAGAACCAGAATTTAATTTGAGTCATATTAAATGTTCTTTTGACAATATTTTAATCAGGTCTAATTTTAAAGGCATTTTCTGGAAAGTCTTTGGTGAGCCTCAGGTGAAAGCCGTGGTCATTTCTACTAGGATCATACCCTCCATAATGGATCTTCAGGAAACATTCACAGTGGGTGGGGCTGCCTGGGGGGCTCAGCTGGTTAAATAGCTGCCTCTTGGTTTTAACTCAGGTCATGATCTCAGGGTTCATGGGATCGAGCCCCATGTCGGGCTCTGTGCTAAGAGTACAGAGCCTGCTTGGGATTCTCTCTCTCTTCCTCTCTCTCTGCCCCTCCCCTGCTTGTGCTGTCTCTCTTTCAAAAATAAATAAATAGATAAATACACTTTTTTAAAAAAAGTGTTTCTCACTTTTTCCCTGTGAAATTGTTTTTTGTTTTCCGTGTTAAAACCAGAATCCTTTGAAGGATGAGCTTCTGTAATTCTGGCCCAGGTGGAAACACATTCCCGTGTTTACAGACACAGCATCTCCCCTTCCAGCAACAGGCTTCCTGGAAGAACCGAGACCCTTTTAACTTTGCTGCGAAATCACCCCCAAGACCGTCGACACGCGCACCCCCACGCAGAATGGCGAGCGGCGTCTTCAGCGCTCCCCGCGACTTTGCAGAGGGCAGCGAGACGATGACAAGAAGGGCACCCTCGGTGCCAGGCAGGGAGGTTCTAGAATGTTGCGGGGACAGGGGGAGGAGGCTGTCACAGTCATGTGCCCCCGAGAAAAATGTCCCCTTGTACTTTTCATTCAGCTGTCCCTGAGAATCAAAGAATGCATTGGTAATTGCTGTTGTTTGTAGGACTTTTTTGTGGCCCACAACCAGATGCCCACCCTTTGCTGAAAACCTCATTGTATCAGGTTTACTCAGCCCCTTTCCAGGACAGCTTGTGTTCTTTTTGTTATTGCAGACAATTTGTGCTCCCCGCCGCCAACATTGTTTGCTACCACGTTGCTCGATGATTCTAATATATGCCATCAATAGAAAAACTTCCTCATAAACACAGAATTCCAAGGACCAGAGGACACACACCCCTTCATGTAAGTTGTCTGACAGCGAATCTGAACGGTGCCCCGACTCCCCCGTCCTGTCAAGGCGCAGAATTCCCGACTTCCCACTGAAGTCCGAATCTAATCCAAAAATCTATTTGACATCTTACGACTATTAGGTTTTCTAATAATCCTGAAGAAGTAATGACCATACCCACTTCTAGACAAAGCACATCCCCGTCTACCAGTTTAATGCAAAACCAAGCCCCTGGCTTGTTCCCGAAGAGACCAGAACCTAGGAAGTCACTCGAATTTTCCCTGTATGGTGTTTTCCTAGTCATAATAGAGAGAGAAGCACGTATATAAAAGAAAACAGTTTCCCCCGGACACTTCCTGTCTGAGAACTGACACAGTCTAGTGTGGCCTGGACACTGACTCCAAGGTTCACCTGAATCTCTGGGTCTTTTTAAGTCGGCCAGGAGAATGGCACTTGTCCTCAAACTCCAGTTTCTCTTTACACCCCAGCGTGACGCAAGTGACATGACTCATCATTTCAAAAGATCTGAAAGCACTTTCAAATACAGATTGTCCCTTTAAAAAAAGAGTGTCCAATTTCCCAGTTTCCACGAAATGCTGCTATATTCATTTGCCGTGTTCATTCCGAGTTTGAAGGGCCAAAGTCATAGCTAATTGGCTCACGATTGCCGATAGAAATCCTCTTCGGTTGTGGTTATGCAGGAGGAGGTCACGGCTTAATTTCGGTCAAGGAGCCTGGGCCTTTTAGAAGCAGGACCCTGAGCAGCCGGAAACAAACCCGGCCCTCCGGCCCGGAGCATGCTGTCCGTGCCAGGTTCACAGGCCACATTTTCGAGCACATTATCGCAGCCCTTGGCTCAGGGTGGTCGGGGGGAGGGCACTGAATGCCAGGCCAGGCGGACTTAGCAGCCCAGCAGCGGTTCCCGCGGTTCCTGGCAGCGGCCCCGGGGCCAGGCCAGCCCTCACAGGTTAACGGCTCCTCCGGGGGCTCCCCCGGGGTGCCTCCCTGGTGCCAGCTGAAGTTGGAGGCAGAAAAGGCTGTTGTTGAAACCCAAGAGAGTCTTTTTGTGCCAAACCACCATCACACCTCTTTTGTCCCTCTCAAAAGGGAAGTGACGGCAGCTGGCTGGTCTGAGGCCAGGCATCCCCACGGGGCTGGTCAGATGACAGGTTCCTTCCCCATGGGCAGTTTCGACCACAAGGGATGGCAGTGAAGGCCCCTCGGCCAGGACGCATCTTCCGGGACCACCACCGGTGGCATTCTCCAGGGGCCACAAGGTGACCAGTACACGTTGCAATCATTACATTGTCCGGCACCCAAAATACAGTCACCCTGCGTGTGTCCGCTTATGATCCGTCTATCCATCATGTACGCTGAAGTGACAGCTAATGAAACAACACAGAGCTGGGACAAATAAGAACAGAGAGGCAGGAAGACGGACAGCCTACCCGGCGGCTGCACCAAAATATGCCTTAAAACTGAACTTGCCTCACACCCGTTGAAAAACAAGAAGCAAAAAATCGGGGGTTTTTGCCCACTGATTGCCCGTAGTGGTGCTTGGCTGGGAACTAACGCGCATGGAAACGCCGAGGGGCCTCGTACGCAGCCTCTCCGTGTAGTTGGAGGCGAGCACTGCACTTTACTACTTTTAAAAATCACACACATTAGGAAGGAACTGGATTAAGAAAGCTTTTATTGGAACTTCTGAAACCACAGCCCTGCACTCTTCAGGCTCCTGCGTCTCTATATTCTACTGAGAAACCATCCGTGAGCCTGTGTGTGAGTCACTGTGTTGTGGTGTGTTTGTGGATCCTACACTGGCTTCTCAATATTCAGTCAAAATCTTTAGTAGCTTACATGGAAGAAACATGCCTTTCCCGCGGGTTCTCAGATATTTTCAACAAGTATCTTGGATACATTCTTAGATTATATTAATTTCCCTCCTTAGTCTTCTGATTCTTTGGCTAAACACCCCATGAGGTCATCCCTGGAAGCCATAGTGTGAATAATCCCCACCATTGGTCCATTGTATTTTGCCGTCCTTGGGACCCCCACAGATAGAGTACAGGTACCAAACAGAAGTGACAGTTCATTGTTGGCATGTGATATAAAGGCAGAAATATAAATACCACAGGACTCAGACTGAGACATGATCATTTAACAAATAGGTATGTACTCATAGTTATTTCTACGGGAGACAGGGACACCTGAGTTGGAGTTTTTATAATTTACTTCCCAAGTGACTTTGCATAAATTTCTTAACTTCTTGGTACTTCTTAAAATGGGATGATAGGGGCGCCTGGGCGGCTCAGTTGGTTAAAAGTCCAGCTTCGGCTCAGGTCATGATCTCACAGTTCATGGGTTCGAGCCCTGCATGGGGTTCTATGCTGACAGCTCAGAGCCTGGAGCCTGTTTCAGATTCTGTGTCTCCCTCTCTCTCTCTGACCCTCCCCTGCTTGCACCGTCTCTCTCTGTCTCTCAAAAATAAATAAAAAACATAAAAAAAATTTTTAATGGGATGATAATAATACCGGCAATTATTACTGTTACTATTAATATTTTGGTGAAGATGGAGTGAAACAAGGCTTATCCCTGGTATCGGACAGCCGCGTCCGTTCCTAGAAAACCTCATGACCATGGCAGTAGTTTGTGTTACTTCTCGAAACCACAAAGGGCCCCCAGGTGTGTCTTCGGTGAACCTGCTTCCCAAGACCCCAAGCTCCGAGCGACAAGTGACTTACAGGCATGATGAAGGCCTTGCTTGTGTGAGATCAGCCATCCTCTACTGTTACTGGCAAGCATTCTATCCATTCTCGAATATTCTACAAGGCTGTTGATCACCGAGCAGGTGCCAGGCACCTATCTCCAAGCAAGGCAGGGACGCTGCCCTCCCAGAGTTTAGTCTCGGGGTAGGAAAGAGACAAACAAGGGGACAAATTGAGGAGCCAGAAATGTCAGAGGCGGAATCATTCCGCAGAGAATAAGATGGAGAGAGGAGATGGAGCCGATGGGGGAGGGGGCGCTGATGGAGCGCGTGGTGTTTGGTGGCGAGAGCCCACCCGAGGAGTGTGGGTCAGAGGAGGGTACGCCTGGGGCAGCCGGGGAGAGAGCCTGGTGGCGGGGCTGGGCTCTCTTTCTGGAGAGCCCTGACTGAGCCTTGAGTTCGCACCTCAGTGTTCCAGCCTGCTGTCTTTCTGCGCCTAAATTCCGGCTCAGCCACTGTCCCGCTGTCAACTCGATCCTTTATTTTTCAACTAGTTTATCTCCGAGGGGCAATTCACCAGTGCTTGCTTCCTTCAAGGGCTCACAAAGAGGTTTCTAACCTGTTGACAAGAAGGAGATGTAATTAGAAAAGGGTCTGGCTCTTAACAAAAGGCCCATAGTGACCCTATTACATCCTTAGCAGTCACTTAGCAAACCGGCCGCCCGACCCAGCAACGCCGCTTCAGTTTGTTTGTCTGACCAAATGGAGACACCAATTTGAAGAGATGTATGTGACACTCTGTGCCTTGCAGCGTTCTTTACAGCTGCGAAGACAGGAGGCCACCTGCGTGCACTGAGAGGCGTGTAGCTCGGTGGATGTATGTGTGCATATAAACACATGTACAATGGAATATTACTCAGCCATAAGCAAGAACACAGTCTTTGTGACAACATGGATGCATGTACAGGGCATTCTGCTAGGTGAAATAAGTCCGAGAAAGACTAACATTGTATGATCCCACTTACATGTGGAATCAAAAAAAAAAAAAGAAGAAGAAGAAACAGAACAAAACAGAAATGACTCACAGATACAGGAAACAGTATGTTGGGTACCAGGGGAAGGAGGGATTAGGGGTGGGTGAACCAGGTGCAGGGGATTAAGAGGTACAAACGTCCAATAATAAAATAAGTTAAGTCATGGGGATGTAACGTACAGCACAGGAAATAGAGTCAATGACTTTATATTGTTACAATGGTAACAAGACTTATCATGGGGATCCCTTAATAACGTATAGAAATATCAAATCACTCTAATATATACCTGAAACTAATAGAATATTGTATGTCAATTATACTTCAATAAAAAAAATTTTTAAGCCTGGGTCACAAGCAATATTAGAGAGAAGCCTTGAAACTATGAGTGAGTAGATTGTTAGATTGTGCTAGAATTATGCCCAGTGCGTGGGTGTGGGTCTGTGTGTGTGTGCCTGTGTGTGCTGCTTCTTTGTTAATTGTTTGACCTATTCAGATTGAAACAGCCACAAAGCAAGAAAATTCTAGAGCAATCGGAAAACATGAAAACTTGATGAGGTTTCGTGATAATTCTAAGAAACAGAATTCTATTAATAAAATCAAATTGGTTGGAATCCCAAAGCATTTTCAAGTTCCAGAACGAATACCTAAATGTCTGTCTAACCCCGAGGGGCTTGGGGATATGGGATGGTAATCAAGTATGGTCCATCCATACCCTCTGACCTTACAGGAGAGGAAACTGAGGCCCAGAGAATTGACACACTTGGTCGAAGTTCGCACAGAGGCAGTTGTAAAATCAGACGCAGGATGAATTCGCCCTATCTTCTGGCCCATTACTCTGAACTGCATTCTAAATTTATAAATATAATGCGTGTTATCGGGGCCAGAGTAATATTACAGGAGATTAAAGTAGCATAAAACTATCTTCCCTCACCAGGTGCCTTCCTAAGCCTGACATTCTGCTATTAGGTAAGGGTTCTCTGGGAAAGCATATTCCCCAGTTGGTCTGCTGCTCAAAGGGAAGTGGCGGTGGAGATGTCCCACCCAGCGACAGGCCACATGTAGCTGGAACAGAAGAGAGGACCCTATGGGTTCCCGGAGCCAAGGCCCTGAAACAGCACCCCAGGGTGGGGTTCCGGGGGTGGAGGACGGCTCGGGCGCAAGGCGAGGCGAGGTGGGTGACAGGATGGAAGTGAACGACAGTATGTCCCCTGCCCCCCAGCTTGCTGGGCTCTGCCTCCGCACGGAGCCTGCCCTAATAGGCAGCAATTTGAACATCGCTGTCAGCAAACCGAAAATGCAAATAATAAAAAAAAATCTCATTCATCATGTAATATTTCTAATCTGGAAACTGACATCTGAGGTTTTTAGGAGGCTGCTTTGGGAAGAATTTCCTGTTGGTCTCCAAAGACCCTGAATCAACCTCATTAATGACCAGAGGTTTGCCTGGAAGAGAGAAAGCTGAGGAAAGGGAGCAGGGGTAGGAAAAGACCCCGAAAAGGCTGCTTACTTTAGGAAAGACACAGCGATCAAAACAAATAGCCCCATTGAAGTAGAACTTCACATTCCACCCGTAAAAAATCCCAACAAAATGCCCCATTGTTATTTGTTGTTTTGCTACAATTAATAGACAAAGCAATTGTTGGGCAAGACCAGAGCTGCCCTGTCGGCACATCGTCCAGGTTCTTTGGCTTAGGAGTGGGCTGGGGGCGGGGGGGGGGGGGGGGGGGGGGGGGGGGGGGGGGGGGGGGGGGGGGCTTAAGAAGTGTGGGTGGCCCACCCAAGGTCATTCATTCTCGGGAACAGGTAAACAGGGGTCCCCGATAAGCCTCAGGTTAATTAAGTGGCGACTGTTGAATTGATCCAAGGACAGTGAGAGCAAGGCTGTTCTGGAATCCTCCACGGAGCAGTCGCATAGCACCACTCCCAGCTCTGCCAGGGCCACCGCCCCCTCCCTGCCCTCTTGTCCCCACCCTGAAGGCCAGCACTGTGTTTAGGAAGGAAGACAGTTCCAGCACGTCACGGAGCTGGGTGGCCTGCTGTCTGCCGGGGTCTTTAAGCTCGGCCCAGGACCGCAGAGATCTCCGGCCTCACTCTCTCCCTGATGTCTATTGTTATCTTAATGCCTCCTTTTTCTCATCGACTCTTTAATTATGCAAACCGCAGGCTTTCTAAGGCTGGTTCTCCATTACATGTCAGAACAGGGCTTAGACAGCACAAAAGAAAGAACCCATCACACTGAGAAGTTAATAGTTAACCTTGACTTAAACCCATCATCAACCAGGGAATGTGAAGGACCCCACGTCCATGGCAACATCCGACTAAAATAGCACCTCCCCCTAAGACCGGATTTTGCCTGACTGTGCTTTTAAATTCGACACAAGGACAATTGTTACCATTGCTTGGGAGAGCTCAGGGAAAGATGGCCCACAGGGGCAGAGCGGCTGGGGCCTGGATACCGGAGGACAGGTCAGGCCTGGGGAAACCAGCCTGGCCTTCCTTGATGTCAAAGGGTAGGGCAAGGGTTTCCCAGCAGGCAGGTGGCCTGAGGCCAGGTCCCTTCCATGCTGAGGAGGTAGTGGATGAGCGGTAGCCACTCGGGGCTGGCCTCCAGGCCCCTGAGTGGTTCTCCAGGCCAAGAGGGGGTGAGCGTCCTGGTCAGGAATACAACTTCCATCCCAGGGACACACACAGAGACAGGTCAGACCCAAGGTCATCCAGAGATCAGACCAATCTGGTCACCTGAGAAGCCTCCCCAGTTACCAACACATCCTGACTCTCCTCGGAACCGAGAAGTCACTGATTGTACTGAAGTTTTAATTCGTAAATAGTCGAATCTGTCACTATTAGCTTTGTATCTTCCTCAATTGCTTCAATTCTTCCAAAGTCATTATCCTTCCAGAGCCTCATGTACTGTTCTCCTTTCTGCTAATTTTTCTATGAATTTTTAAACATATTTGATTTTCATTTTCTTTTCGTACACGGGAGAAGATGGGATCTAAATTAATTTTTCTCTAATGTGCCATATCTCATAATCATGTACCAGTTAATCCATCCCCACTGTTCCATAACGCCTGCTTTACTGCACATCACATCTCTACTCATAACTTGGTCTACCTGCACCATTCCATAAACACACAGAGGCCTCACCAAGTGGCAAGTACCGTTCTGACTGCTGGAGACACAACAGTGAACCTCTAGGCTGAGATGTCCGAGCGACTTTGGTCAGAGGAAATAACACACAAATCAACAAACTATGGAATCTATCAGAGAGTCATAAATTCCATGAAGAAAACTCAAACAAAGAGGGGAAATGGAGACTTCCAGCCCAGGTGGGCTAGGTGTAGGTTAAAGCCAGGTCAGGGAAGACCTCACCAAGATGGAGACATGGGACAAAGACGCAGGGGTCATGGGCACATGAGGCGACCCCTGTTGCGGCTGATGGCAAGCAAGCACCAAGGCCGTGAGGGCACGGCATGTCCAGGTTACTCACAGAGGCCATGGCGGCTGGACCAGGTGAAGGAGAGCTGTGGCAGGAGGTGAGGTCAGGATGAGGTGATCGGCAGTTCAGGTAGGCTGACTGTGTGGACATTGCCGGGTCCCCTGAGTGAGATGGTGGATCTGTTTCCTAGGGAGGCCCGATCAAACTACCACGACTTGGAGGCCACACGTCTGAAACAAAAGCTTTGGTTCCTTCTGGAGGCTCGGAGGGAGACTCTGCTCCATCCCTCTCTCCCAGCTTCGGGTCCTTATGGGCAATCCTTGGCATTCCTCGGTTCATAGACTCACCACCCCGACCACTGCCTCCATCTCCATGTGGCTTCCTCCCCGCTGTGCATCTGTCAGTGTCGTTAATTTGATCACATCTTCATTGTTTCTATTTTTTTTTTATGTTTTTATTTATTTTTGAGAGAGAGAGAAACAGGAGGATCAGAGAGAGAGGGAGATACAGAATCTGAAGACAGGCTCCGGGCTCTGAGCTAGCTGCCAGCACAGAGCCTGACGCGGGGCTTGAACCCACGGAACCATGAGATCATGACCTGAGCCGAAGCCAGACGCTTAACCGACTGAGCCACCCAGGCGCCCCTGATCACAACTTTAAAGATCTTATTTCCACATGCATGGATACTGGGGTTAGGACTTAGACCTATCTTTTGGGAAGACACAATTCAGCCCCGGACAGATGGGCAGCCGTCAGAGGTCTTTGAACACAAGAGGGAAAAGAGCTGGTGTCAGTTAAAAGGATCACCCTGGCTGCCGGGTGGGTATGCATAAGAGGGCCAGGGCAGAAACGGAGACCGGTTAGGAGACCGCACCGGGTATGCAGGCGAGAGATGATCAGAAGTGGTGGCGATAACAGCTCCGTAAAAGGTAGAAATCTTCATTATAGAAGAGGCTGATTCTGCTCGCTTAATCAGTCCCACTGATTTAAAGGGCTATATATTGTTTTACCACGATCAAACCATTTCGATTGCTCTTTCTCTGTTTTTAAATCTCTGATAGAGCTAATCTTCCCTTCTTCCTTTCTCTTCTTCCCTTCTTCCTATTTTCCTTTTCCTAGTAAGAAAGAACCTATTAATTTGCATGAGAATATCTTACCTTCTCATTCAGCTATATGTGTGTGTGTGCACCTATAGATATATATAGTTTTTAGATAGATGATTGATTGATGATGTGTTTGTTAATATATTCATCATTTATCATTTTTAAGATATTTTTAAAATGTCCTTTATAACAAATACAGACCCCTCAATAGGTCCATCCCAAGGGTTTCTTAGCAAGCAGAGAAGGATTGATATTGTGGTCAGGATATCACATATGCTGGTCGCTGCTGATAATTAGCAAAGCTATTAATTTTGGTATGTTTATTTCAGATCAAGCATTTTATAGAATCATTTTATTAAACCTGGTTATTTTTGCTGACTTCTCTGCATATTCTGGTTTTCCATTATATTAAGTGCAAATAATGATCTTTCCTCTCTTCCCATTATCATACCTCTTTATTTTTTCATGTCTCATTGCATTAACCAGAGTTTTCGGAATGCTATTAAGAAACCATCCTTGTTCCAATTTTTAAACAGAATTTAATTTGTCTATCCATTAGGCACAATATGGGCTCCTATTTTCCACGACTTTATCATGGTAAAGAGGTAGCCTCGATTCCTAATGTTTTAATATTTTGAGGAACATTACCAAATGTTATCCTTTGTCTTGCAGACATTTATTCGTTTCAATTCAACTTACTGATGTTGTTTGTTGAACTAGTAAAACGCTCTCATGGTGAATCCTTCTTGCCTTGTGCCACATCGCTTCCAGAAATTTCCTTCAGATGGGCTCAGAGAAACATGTCAGGGTGTTCATTTCTGCATTTCTGTGTTTCTTGTTAAAATTAGGCAGCTGCTTCATTTGGGTGCCATCCTCCTTAAAATCAATATTCTCATACCTTATTTGCCATATTTCAATGATTGTGGCACCCTGGGAGAGGACCTTGGAGGACCGCCTACCAATGGTATTTATGAACGCTTTTGGAAAAAACACGATAGCTTTCTGTATCAACATCATTATAAAGACGCATCTATGAAATGGCTCTAATAACACCTCCCGCTCCGGTAGAACCCAGCACGGTCTTTGTCTCCTGGGAACTAACGGCCACTGGCAGATTGCATCTTACAGTGTAAAGCCGGCTCCACACAGATCATCACACGACAGCATAATCGTGCCCCTGTTTACAAATGAGGAATCTGACCGAGATTGGGAACTTGCAGAAAGTCATCTGTCGGAGGAAGGGAGGTGAAGCAGACCCCGAGCCAAGGCGGACTCAGGGCTCTCTCAACGCGCCACACGGAGTCAACGTAACATCTACGGTATAAATAACTTCTCTGTGGAGAGGCTGAAAAAGGTTCTTCTGACAGCTCCATGCTCCCGGGTGCCACTTCCCATCCGCCATCTCCCCCACTTGTGTGAGCCCCTGGCTCTTTGGACATTCAGGCCTGAGCCCTCCTGCTCTGCTGTCCGCAGACTCTCCCACGGTGCCGGGCTGGTCTCAGCATCCAGCTCACAGCTTCCTCCCCTTCCCAGGTCCTCACCTGGGTGGTTTCCATGTCCCTAAGGCAGGACCGCCTAAGACATCTTTTACTTTCCGGGTGTGATCACGTCCATCGATCATTTGACGTCACTTCAGCCACGTAGGCCCATGGCCTCACTTTGAACCTTGGAAGGACCTCTCCTCTGCAGCACTCCTTCTCACCTGTCATCCCTTGTCCAGACTCTTCCTTGTCCCGTCTGTCCTGGCCCATCCCTACACAGACTGGGCCACATGGTTGGTCCTTCATACAGTTGAGGCCTTTCATCGGACTCCCATTCATCCCAAGGGCAGGTGAGGGATGGGGTGGGAGACAGTGAAGTTGGAGGCGGTAGGAGAACCAGAAATCTCTGCGGAGCTGTATCGTGCCGCATCCCCGGGGCCTGGGGGACAAAGCAGAATTTCCGGTTGGAAGAGGGGAGGCCTGTGTTTCTGATGAATGTACGCCCTCAACCTCCGACAGCTCCGGCCCAGCCCTGGGTTTGTCCGTGGCCTCCAGCCTACACTGGGGCTCTGCCCTTTCATTCCTTCTTCCGATGTCACGTGCACCGCCCTCCGCTCCCCAGGCACTGTCAGGGCACTCTGGTACTGTCGTCGCCTGCCGGCCATCATCCGGAACCTCGGCGGACCCCTTGGCCGGCACCGTCCGGGCCTGGGCTCTGGCCTGCTCTCAGCCTGGTCCTTTGCCATCCGGCTGGGCCTCATTTCCTGCCGCAGGGAGCCCCCGTCAAGTTCCTGCATTGGTCCAAATTGGTCTGGTCCCTACGAGGCTTCAGAGCCAGCTTACAAAGAACAAAGGCCAGTTCGTCTCTAACTCTGCAATCATTCAAAGTTTCGTCTTTAAAACGCAGAGATTTTTCTGCCTCATCTACCCACAGCTCAGCAACTGTATTTCTCCCGCTATTGTTATTCTATTTCTGCTCCTAATTGCTATTATAGAAAACCGTGCCTGGCTGATGCTTTGGGAGTTGCCAATCTGTGGGCTCCCTTCAAATGTAAATGTGTTATGCAAATGCCTTGTGGGGCTGGGAGTGGGAGACTGTGGTCTTCCCTGGATTGAGACAGGAAAAGAATACTTTCTGGGATGGCTGAGAAATAGAAGACAATTCTCTCCCCTCCCGATTTAAATACACACTGTTCTGAGACGGTTCCTGTCTCCAACTTCCTCTCCCACTCCAGCAGCTGAATTTAAAATACTTGCTACAAAATACTGCTGCCTAACTGTTTCATGGTCACTCCCTCGGGGGACAGGGGCAAGCTGGCCAGCTGAACTCCCTCCCCCGAGGGGGGCTCAGTGTGTTGGGGGTAAGGTAGACTCTGCTAGAATCTGGGAACCTCGGTTTTTTTTTTTTTAATATGGGAACGCCCCTCTCTAAAATACCGCATTGAAATGTCTCAGTCACTGTGTTATCAGCAAGTCCTTAAAACATCAGCGCTAATGGAGACCACGCCATTCAGAAGGCAGTTACCAGTCACTGTAGCTATCAAGAGTCAGTGAAGGTGCCCTCTTCCCAGGAGGTCTCAGACGTTGGAGCATGGGGTCTGTCACCAGAACTTTCTGCGTCCCAGCTCTCCCAGCTCCTGTGCCCGCAGCCTCCCCTCCACCCAGGTCCATCTCCCTGGTGCCCACCTCCCCTGCTTCCCACCGTCACCGGGAGCAATGCGGTCCAAAAGAAAGTTCTCAGCTTCTGAAGTAACAAGGCCTCAAACCCACTGGGACGTTGACTTGGGACTCCCCGTGCTGTGCCGGGCTCTCTTCTGTGTACCCGGCAGTATTTACTCACGTGCTCTGAAGGCCTCCGAAGCTTCTGTGATCAATACTGCACTTGGCCAATGTTTCCAAGATGGCGGGGGCGGAAGTTACCGCAAACGCGTAGCAATGTATCCTGTATAATCTAAGGTAAATTAAATCCCAAACCACATGAAAGTAGAGGGGCAAATCAGAAAATGCTGGGGAAATGGCCCGAGCCCATGATGTTTGGCTGTTTGTTTTGCACGCTGCCCTATTATTTAATATTCCCTCCAGCTCCAACTCTACCATTTTGATCTCCAGAGGGAGAAAGGGGAGCTAACCCTTCACTGGAATATCATTTATGTTCTCGAGTGCTAAAAATACTTTAAGGTACAATTAGCTTATTTAAGAGGCAGAGTTTCTAGAGTTCCGTGCCGCCTGCCTTATAGGGTCACTGGGAGGAGAACCGGGCGGGTAATATACATTTGTGCTCTGAGCGCAGTGGGAAGAAAATCTCTGTGTAAATGCGAGGTGGCTTTGTCCTTATCCAGCAAGATCAGAAGCTGATCAAAGAGAATCTCTCTGATCTACGCAGTTACAACATGCTCTGCCTTTTTTTTTAGGTTTAATAATATATTACAAATTGACACATGTTTGTGAACATGATTTATGGTCTAATTAGATCCCTCCGAAGGTGCCGTATGAATGCCAGTGACTTCAACCCTTTCCTGGTTTTCATGACAGGTTTGCCTAGTGGTTCCTGTTACCATAGTAGTCTTTGTCATGCTCTTTTCAGGGAAGAAAGGGACCACTGATTTGCATAAAGTATAAGTTTGCCCCAAATTGTGAAAACAAATACGTTTACATGCCAGACTCAAAGCCCCACTTTTTAACTTGGCTCCTGGAGCCAGGTCCTGCCCTCCACCGCCCCCGGCCACCCCCGCCCCGCCCCCGGGCTCTCTGAGGTCTTGCAGGCACAGGACTGGCATTGGCAGGTGGCTGCGCCAAGCCCCCAGGAGCCCAGGAGGAATTCTGCAACAGTCTAAGAGCCAAGGGGGCCCTTGTAGGATGGCGACCTCACTCCCCAAGAGAGAAACATTAGCTGACAAGAGCTACCCTTGTAGACCTGCCGCCGGTAGGGAAACACCAGGGCCCCGCCGCGCCGCCCCTATAAATATGTTCTGATCCGCAAACCCTTCTCATTTGGATCACAAAAGCTCTTTGATAGTTTCGCCTATAGAGTCCAAGAAAGGGGGGCGCCTGGGTGGCTCAGTCGGTTAAGCGTCCGGCTTCGGCTCAGGTCAGATCTCACGTTCGTGGGTTCGAGCCCTGCGTCAGGCTCTGTGCGGTCAGCTAGCTCAGAGCCTGGAGCCTGCTTCCGGTTCTGTGTCTCCTTCTCTCTCTGCCCCTCCCCCTCTCATGCTCTGTCTCTCTCTGTATCAAAAATAAATAAAACATTAAGAAAAAATTAAAAAAAAAAAAGAAAGGTGGGAAACCAGCTCCCATTAGGCACGCATTTTCTTCTGGCAGGATCTGGAACTAGACGCCCAGAGCAAGGTTAAAAACGACATTCTCCCTGAGACAATTTATGAAAAGCCTATTACCTAGCAATTTCGTATTTGAATGTAATTATGTTAAGGTTATTAGCACATTATGAATGGTACTAATATGATTATTGTTTTGTGTGGTATTACAGGAAATTAATTTAAATGGATTTACATATTTTCCGATAAGGGGCACTGCTAACACGGATAAATAAGAAAACTGACGTTACTTTGAAACAAAAACAAACAGTAAGAGAGAGCTGGGTTGTGATTTCATTTGTAATACTAACTCGGCCATTATTGTGGGTCTTTTGCTAATGGAAACATTTTGCAATTTCAAGCATGTTTTTCTTGTTTAAAGGAGCAATCTGAATTGGGCACTCGAGCCTCTGAGGTGTTCCTTAGCCCATCCATTCTGCAGTTGAGGGACTTGACCATCAAGGGTGAAACCAACTACCCAAATTATACCCAGCGGCGCAGACTGGGCAGTATTCAAACTCAAATTGCCTAGAGCTCAACTCGCACACCTAGCTCACTGGAGTCACTGGGGCCTGCAGCTTTCTACATCAGATCTTCTCGACTTCTAATTAAAGAAGGAGGGGGCCTCTGAAAATTCTCCTTCCTGGGATTTTAGGGAAAAGAAATGCCTATCCGAGTCCACATTTGTGCCTGCATCCGGGAGGCAGACTTCGCCTAGAGCTCGCTCTCTGCTCCAGAGACAGCCACCCAGACCTGAGCACCTGCTCTGGGCGTCGGAGCCCTGCCACCAGGACCCAGCACATCCAGGACACCAGCGGGTGTGTACTTGACCCACGCAGTCAATGCTGGCCGAATTGGTTCGAGAGCGAGAGACAGAGAGGTCCCTGGGGATGGTGGGGAGAGGCTGCCCAGGGGCAGGATTGAAGCTGGGCCCAGACACATGCGCTCAACTGGCCAATAGGACACTGGGGCATTTGAGGTCAGGGGAGCTGGGGGTGCAACAGGCAGAGACAGGAATTTGCAAGGCATAGTCAAGGCAAACCATAAAAAATAGAGGGTAACAGTAGGTTGGTGACAAATTGCAGATGACCTGTAGGCAAATGGTGGGGGGCCGGTGGGGGTGTTGCTGTAGGCTTTTAGAAACATGAATTTGACAAGGGGAGAAGCTGCACGCTGTGCAGAAAGAGTTGGAGAAAGAAGGAGCAGGAGTTAGGAAACAGGCGTCTTTTGCAAGTATCTAGGCCTGGGGTGATACGGGCCAGGACATCTGCCCTAGAGGGGACAGTGTCTAATCTGCTGCCGTAAACTGAAGCTTCCAGTCTCCGATTTCAGAGTGACACGTGCTAATGATGGGTGATTTACTTTTAAACTGAAACATTCTTACGTCTGGGCCTTCAGCACAAACAGCAGGATCCTCTGAAACACTCGCTGAGTGAAAGCATGCGCGCAGGTGTGAGTGCACGGACGGATGGACTACAGCGAGGGTCTGTTGGAGTTAATTTCCTGGCGCAGGACAGGGACTCAGGACATTCTGATAAGCAGATGAGGAAGGAGCCAGGGCTGTCTTCCTGCCCCTCGCCGACCCCGGTGCTCAGGGCCCGGCTGGTCCCCAGCCTTTCCCAAGGGGTTTCCTGCAGAACCTTCAGGTACAGGCTTTCTTTAGGGACGCACTTCGGGAAGACCACCAGCTTCTCTCCCCAAGGCATTGAGGTGGATACTGTCTCGGCCCGTGGGTATTTTCTATTAGTCTTAAGAACTGTGAGTACGCACCGTATCCAAGCGCAGCATGAAATGATGACAGGTCTTCCTGCGCCATGTGCTTGTTGGGAGGATTCAAAGACGTGATCAATAGAGACCATTCAGGGCAGTCACGGGTGTGTGAGACGCACACACTGGTGGCTCTGGCACTTTCTTCATCATTACTATCGACCTAACAAGTTGCTCCGCCTACGAAATTCTAAAGAATTTCATTCTAGGTACAGACTAAATAACAATAATTCCTTAACTTTATTTTCAGCTGTGCAGACTTTCCTGCTTTCCGTTAAAATAACAGCTGCTTTTCTAAGTCCCTGGGGGGTATGTTGGTGATTGAGGTTAACTATTCCACCAGCATTTTATTTTAGTGTTTCAAAAGAGGGGTGGGGGGCACCTGGGTGGCTCAGTCAGTTAAGCGTCTGGCTTCGGCTCAGGCCATGATCTTGCAGTTCGTGAGTTCGAGCCCCGCATCGGGACTCTGTGCTGCCGGCGCGGAGCCTGGAGCTGCTTCGGATTCTGTGTCTCTCTCTGCCCCTCCCCCTGTGCTTGCTCGCTCACTCTCTCTCTCTCTCTCTAAAAAGTAAATAAACATTAAAGACAATTTTTTTAAAAGCCTAAATTTTTATATTAGCATTTGCCATAATAGAATGTTTTTCAATTCTGAATCAAAGATTAATAGCATAGTATTTTGACTATTATACAGCTCACTTCTGCAAATAATAATTTGATCCATAAATCTAAATGAATATCGGTGTATGTATCCTTCATTATTTAGCATTAAAAGTCATTCTGTCATTACTTTCTAATTATCTTTTCATAAAAAAATAGTAATAGACCAATTCCTAGAAAGTAATTTGTGTTTAATTGAATTAGTGTTGTCTTTGATTAAATTATTCTAAAGCCATTATGAACCTCTTACGTATATCATATTGGTGGATTGTTTTCACCTATGTTATCAAGATGGCTAGAAATATCAATTATAAGGTTTATGAATGAGAAGGGAAAGTGGGTCCATTCTTCTCTTTCAGAAAAGTGGGTAAAAATGGAGGAAACGGGGCGGGGGGGGGGACAGGAGGCGGTCACCAGGGGCTGGTGCTGGGAGAGCATCTCGGGTCCGAGAGAACACTACCTCTCCGCTCTCACATGCCCTGCCCACCTTCTTTTCCCTCACATTTGCTGCTCGTTTACTCCGCGCCAGCAATTTGCAGAGGGCCTTGTGTGCATTACCTCTTAATTCTCAAAATGGTCCCGTGAATTAAGTACCTTTGCTGCCCGCATCTCGCACAGGCTCCCAGCTCGGCTGGCATCACGCGTCGGGTTCCGGGGCTCACGCTCTGGACCACCGCCTCTCCTGAGAGCCACAGATTTGGGGAAATTTCCCTCTCCGCCTAATATTTTAGGAGCACACGGCTCCTTTCTGCCCTAATTTACAGTTAGCCCCTCCCTCTGTGGCTTAGCTTTAAAACAGAACATGTCTAAGGCTGAGGCTAAGGGTGTGGGCCCAGAATCTGGCCAGAGGCCTGGAGGTCAAGGGTCGTGAAGGTCAGAAAGACAGAGGGCACGGAAGAACGTGGGCGCCCTGTGGCCATCTGGGCATCTTGAAGAGGCGGTGGAGTCCTCTGGATGCTGTCCCCGCCAGAGACGCCATTCCATGAGCGAGGCTCTTCCTGAGACTTTTACCCTCAGAGGCCGGGCCTGTCTCCTGGCAAGGCCCTGCTGGCGGAAGTCGTCACCGCGAGAACGCCAGGTCCAGCCCCGCGCCCACGAAGGACCCCCGCACCCTTCCCCGAGCCACAGGTTCCCTCTCAGTAGGGTCCCGTCCGTTTCTGCCCACAGAGCACCATGCAAACCCATCAGTGTCTTTTTGTAACTAAATGGTCTCTCTCGGCTCATGTATTAACCAAGCAGCTCTGGAATGGCACCCACGTACCAGCTCATTAGCAGAGCTTCGGTCAAGAAACGAGCAGACGTATGAGAATAGAGGGTGTCCTGCGTCAAAGTCCTAATTTTTTTAAGGATTTTTATGAACTGACCTATCCAACAGGACCATTTCACACCGACGCTACAAAAATCTATTTTCCATTAATAGAAAGCTTAGATCATCATGCATTTGAAAGGTATAGTTTGTTCTTCTGAAGTGCCTACCAAAACTCAAATTTTATTAGTAAGAGTTTACAGAGGACCTGCTTTAACGGTTAGATTAAAAAGCCATTTTTTGTGTATCGATTCTACTTCTATATGCAGACCTCCTCAACTATTATTTAGTATTTAAAAATAGTTTATTCTTAGACAATATCATAGAAATCCCGTGTCATGTTTAAATTATTTACTCTGAGAGTAAAGCCTTGCTAAGCAAGCAAATCTCAACACAATCCTAATAAATTATGACTAATTCCAAATTAATGTGTTCTTTTTCCTCTTCTGATTGCTAACTTTCTGGTATTTTACCATGCTCTGTCAGGATTAGCAGGTCTGGGAAAGAAAGCTAAGTAATATTCAGACCAGTTACTTCTACTCTTAAGAAGAAGTGGGGGCACCTGGGCGGCTCAGTTGGTTAAGCCTCCGACTTCGGGCCAGGTCATGATCTGATGTCTGTGGGTTCAAGCCCTGTGTCTGGCTCTGTGCTGACAGCTCAGAGCCTGGAGCCTGCTTCCGATTCTGTGTCTCCTTCTCTCTCTGCCCCTCCCCGCTCATGCTCTCTCTCTCTCTCTCTCTCTCTGTCTCAAAAATAAATAAAACATTAAAAATTTTTTTTAAAAAGAAGTGTTTATAACTAAGAAATGAGATGTTGGTATTTTCAGAATGCTACTTAGGAAAATATTAAGGTAATTTAAAAAGAAAGGAAACAGTTAAATCATAATAAGATTCAGCATATTAATTTTAAATGAATACTATCTAATGGAAAAGCAGAAGTAAACTTCATGACACTTTGAAAATATTGAAGGGGCACCCAGGTGGCTCAGTCTGTTAAATGTCTGACTCTTGATTTAGGTTCAAGTCATGATCTCTCAGTTCCTAAGATTGAGCCCCGCATCGGAGTCTGTGCTGATGGCATGGATCCTGCTTGGGATTCTCCATCTCTCTCTCTCTCTGTCTCTCTCAAAATAAATAAACATAATTAAAAAAGAAAATATGGAAATATCATAGGTGATAATCTTCCACTCAAACAATCTGCATTTAAAATCTCAACTGTCAAAATCTTTCACTTACCTGATAGAAATGATCACTCCACACTTCTAGTATAGTAGGAATATTTGCTTTTTTTCCCATAAGAAAGTACTGATTTAGTTTGCTGTTCATATTTTTTTTCTGACAACTCAGTCTTTAATTTTGTTCAGATTGTTTTGATTCTATCGTCTAGAACATCAAATTTGCCCACTTTCATCCAAAAAAACCGGCAGGTTTTACCTGCTTTTATGTAATATTGATTTGTGTTTTATTTTTATCCGCACTTCCTTAAAAAGCAGGAGATTGGATTTGGATCACTGTGGTATTTCTCTGTCGTTACATTTTTACCCCCGGGCTCCCCACCGCCCTCTCCTCGCCCTCAGCGTTTCTCCTGTGCGGGGAACTTGCTGTGGTTCCCAGCCGGGCGGATGGACCGAACCCGTGCGTCCCCGTTTTGCAGAGCTGCAATTCCAGGCTACACTCCGCTTTCTGTAACAGCCTTCCCGACGGTCAAATACATTACAACGTTTACTGGTCTTTCCCAGATCCTAGCCACAGCCACTTGGAGATTACAGTTTTCAAAAGATCCCATTCACAATTATAAGGGGCTACAACCGAAACTGTGTAACTCCTTGCAGTAACTGTAATGAGAAATACGGAGGACCGCTGGGAAAGAAGGCGTCTGGGAACTTTAAAGACTGGAATAAACGGAGAGACACTCAACTCCGGGTGGGAACCGCTCTTGTAGTGACGCTCCTCGGTTTTGGTCCCCAGCATCCGGTTACAGGCCCTTAGTTTTCTCTGGGGACTTTGGCCTTGCCATTAGGAATGGTCTGTGTAAGGTAGGACCCGGAGAGGCCCTTCCCCCACCTGCCTGGCCCCGAGGTGGGGCCAGTCAAGCCGGATAAATATTGGAGATGGTTCTGTGATTCCCAAGGGTGGATTTTGGAAAGACCCTCCCATGTTCATACCACCCATGTCCCCAGACGACCCCCAATTCCTGCCTCCTTTCTGAGGACTCCCTTTTCACCTGTGTTTTTGTTTTATGTTTTTTGGGTTTTTTTATTCTATAATATAGCTACTTCATACCTTTCCATAAGTGCTTTTTAGGATTTTTTTTTTTTTAGGATTCTTATTTAAAGTTAGTTTTTGCTTTGAGTCACGAACTCAACTATTATAATTTGATACTGTGAAGATGCTTCATTTCTAGTTAATGAGCCAATTGGAGACTTTTATGGACCTTAAGAAAAGGGATTCAGATACTCACATGGGAAAATAAATGGATTAGAAAACCAAGTAAGGATTGAGAAGAAAAAGAGGAAAGAATGGGATGTTTGCTCTAGATTTTAAAACAACAGTAATTAAAATCTGTGGCCCTAACAATAGTATACATAGGCCAGTGTAACAGAAATAAGTCTAAAATTATATTAAAATCACTTAATATTTTCTAAAGATAGATTCCAAATCAGTGAGAAAGTAACAGATTGTCTAATGAGGGGTGCTAGGTTAGCAGACGAATTCTTTGGGGGGGGGAAAGAAATTGTAATAATTAGGTCTATTTTAAACCATCGGTAAAATTAAAAAATACAGATGACTTTAAAAAATTAAGTATAAAGTGAACTAATTTTTTTAAAAAGCCAAAATATAGCACAGGCAAATATAATACCAAAGAAAGGAACAATAAAGGAAACATGGATTTGGTTACATGCAAATGAAAACAAATTGTGTCAGAATTCTGTCTGGATTTATGACTGTGGATTTTAATATCTGAAGTTTCTTGTCTGCTCCACATGCCAAGCGCTGATCTTTTAAAATGTTTCTAGGAATTGTTGCATGTATAATTTTACATGTAAAATTTGGAATCGACGTATCTAGTTAAAGTAAAAAACCTATTGCCATTTCTATAGCAATCTTTTTCAGTTTAAAAATTAACTGAAGTAGAAATGACATCGTTATGATGTTCAGTTTCCAAATCCCATATATGGTATGTCTTTCCACGTGTTCCTGTCTTATGGGTCCTTCCACAGGGTTTTAAAGTTTTCCTCATGTAGGTTGTACAAAAGCTATTGAAGACTGTATATTAATTTTCAGTCTTACTTACTTACAGTAGTAGTCTTACTACTGCATTGAATTCTTCCGCTTGTTCAGTTGATTCTGATATATCTATAGATAAATAGATATATTATATATGCCACATATAATATATATTAACTTACAAAGGAAATTATTGTGCTCTCTGTTTTTATCAATAATGGTTGTTGTATATCATCCAGTTTCTAATCAGCATCTGATCATAAATATTTTTACTTAACCCTTAGTATAATGCTTCATGAATAGAATTCATAATAATGAATCATCTTTAAATTTCTGAAATAAGCTATATTTGGTAATAAAGCATCAACCTTTTAAAGTGCTGCTGGGTTTTGTTTGCTAGTATTTTATTTAAGATGTAGCTTTAATACCCATAAATGATATTGGTCTTTGTTTACTTTCTCTACAACTTTTGTGTTTTGTATAATCTTATACTTCTTCCAGATGTATTTTTTCACTTTACAATCTGGGGAAATGCACTGAATTTGTGGAATTCTCATGTCTGGACCTACTGAGGTTTTTAATTTTTTTTCCCTTTTGATTGGGGAGAGAGTAGCTTTTTAATAGCCTTCTATTTTTCTCCCATAGAAAGCAAGTCTTTTTAGATTTTCTATCTCTTCTGGGGTCAGTTTTGATAACTTACATTTTCTTAGAAATGTTTTTAATTTCTTCAAAGTTTACATTTGTTTGCAGAGAACTGAACAAACTAAGGTCATATGTTTCTTTTCATTCCCTTCATTTTCTGCTACTTACCACCTCCCCTCACCTTCTTTGCACATTCTATTTTTTTATTTAGTTTTGTTATTGGGTTATGTCTTTTATTGTTTTTTTTTTCCTTCCAGAAACATCTTTTAGATTTATTTTGTTATTGTGCCATTTTTGTCTTCTAATTTAGCTTTCCCTTTTAAAGAGTTTCTTCAGATTTTATTAAGCTTATTTTGGTGCTCTTTTTCTAACTTTCTGAGTTAACTTAATTCTTTTTTAATTTTTAATTTTTAATTAATATAAATATTTAAGGTAATGCATTTTTTCCCTGAGCATTTTGGCGGCCTCTTGTAACTTCTGAGACACAGTACTTTTATTACGCTGTCCTCTATCTAGTCTGTAATTTGGGATTGTATTTCCTCTTTGACCTTAAAGAAAAGTAAGTCACTTGGTATTTACCTTTGCTTTTGTTAGATATGCTTGATTGTCTGTCACTTGATTCATCCGCTTGGAAGGATGCTCTTTAACCCCCAACTATGGCCAATGAGACTATCAGCAAATTAGCTCCATTCACGTCTCCTCTCCCTCTTCTTTTTCTCTGCCGGTTGTATCATTTCTACCAGGTCAGAGCTCATTTAATATGTATATTCTGTTTTGCCACCCTAATCCCCACATCGTTTTAGTCTTAGTTCTTCAGTTAAATCTCCTAAACACCCAGTGCTGATCATGTGTGTTGTCTCTGAATAAACTGAGGATTGACCCCTACTAGTTTCCTCAAAAAGAAGAGAAACAGAGTTCTCTAACATCACATTTTTTTTAACATGTATTTATTTTTGAGAGACAGACAGATCATGAGTGGGAGAGCGGCAGAGAGAGAGGGAGACACAGAATCTAAAACAGGCTCCAGGCTCTGAGCTGTCAGTACAGAGCCCAACACAGGGCTTGAACTCACAAACCATGAGATCATGACCTGAGCCAAAGTCGGATGCTTAACCGACTAAGACACCCAGGTGTCCCACTAACATCACCTTTTCAAAATTGGTTGTCTTTAGCCTTTGCAGTTGACGACTGGCTTGGCTGAGTCTAAAATCACTGATGCGTTTTATTTTCTTGAGTTTGGAGAAGTATGTCTCTACCGTCCACTGACGTTGAGGGTAGCCGTGGAAAATTCCGAGACAAATGTGAGTTTTCCAGCTTACAAGTAACTCGGTCCTTTTGTCTGCTTATCCAATGGTTTTTCTCTATATTTGAAACTCTGTAACATAGGCTATATCTTGGGGAGATAATACACAGGGTCGGATCTTCAAATCAGGCTCATAGAATCAGAGATCTTGCCTTGTTATTAATAATTCAGGTGGCACAAGTAACTTCAAGACATGGGAGAAGCATGAAATCGGACTATGTAGCCCTAAGGTCCTCCTGGATGTGTCAGGATGCCACTCTGCCAGATGACATTTGAGGCAGGTCCCCAAGGAACGTGTGGAAAGTTACTTCCAGTCATAAAACATCTCCATTTTATATTCCATAACAGCCAACTCTAAGCAAAATACAGTATTTATCAAATAATGATACGTAATTGACTTGTGCTGTATATATGAGTCAGGCTACACTGAGCTAACCTTTTGGCCTAGGAATTTAACGGTACAGGAAAAGAAATGAGGCCTACTCGATTTCAGCACACATTCCGAATTCAATTAATTTTAACCAATATATGGACTGCATTCTCTCTTTTCTTATTAAAATAAGAGACCTGAAACAGTCACGATACAATCAGATGAGTGTCGTGTCCACAAAAAGCAGATCACGTTTTTCAAGAGTGTTTTAAAATTATTATAGATTAGGGCCGCCTGGGGGGCTCAGTCAGTTAAGCGTCCGGCTTCGGCTCAGGTCATGATCTCACCATTCGTGGGTTTAAGCCCCGCGTCGGGCTCTGTGCTGACAGCTCAGAGCCTGGAGCCTGCTTCAGATTCTGTGTCTCCCTCTCTCTCTGACCCTCCCCTGCTCGCGCCCTCTCTGTCTCTCAAAAATAAAGACATTAGATAAAAAACTTAAAAAAAATAAAAATGAAATTATTATAGATTAAATCACCAGCAATAAAATCATTAATATGAATATTCTGGAAGGTTTCCCCTTCAGAAATGTTCTTGTTTGGATCACTTGAAGAAAAAGCAGCACAGTTTTCTTCTCGTCGCTAAATGAAGCATTCAGATAATGTTACAATGTTTAAACTAAAGGTGCCATAGAGAAAAAATTCCACCTTAATGTAAATTTTAAATCAAAACTTATGAGGTGATCCTCATACTCGTGTTAATATACACACAGGCTCACCCCACCGAAGAAAAAGAAACATCACCACCCTCCCTACTAGTCACCAGGTCAGACTTTTCCTCTTACCGACAAAAAATTAGAATCTGGGGTTCCTGGGTGGCTCGGTCCGTTAAGGGTGGACTTTTATTTTTGGTTCAGGTTATGATCTTATGGTTTGTGTGTTCGAGCCCCGCATCACGCTCTGTGCTGACAGTGAGGAGCCTGCCTGGGATTCTCTCTTTCTTCCTCTCTCTGCCCATTGGCATTCTTTCTTTCTCTCTGTCTGTCTGTCCCTCTGAAAATAAATAAATAAATAAATAAATAAGCCTAGAAAAAGTTAGAATCTAAACAAAGTTCTGGAGTCTCGACTCAAATGCTGCCTCCTACTTACCCTCTACGAAAATATTCCTCTCACCTTTTTATAAAAGAAAATGCACTTACGTAGCTTTGCTATGAGAAGACTCAGACCGTTCAGTTTTCTACCCTTTCCTTACTCTTCAAATGCGACCGGAAGCAGTTTCCCTTGGCAAACACGCAGCACCACGTTGCCTCCTTTGCCCCCTTTCCAAGGCTGGTTTTTAATCCGCTGTTATAGTGGCCCGAAGTGTGCGCAAATTTTGTGTGAACATGCGATGTCATGTTATATGATATATTTTTATGACATAAAATCAGAGTCAAATTTTGGGTATTTTTAATTTATAATTCATTCATAAATGTGTGTGATATTAATGTAAAGAAACAGTGATAACCTTAAAACAGTATTTGATGATTCTGCTTGGTGACAAGATTGTGTGTATTGTGGTGTCTGAAATCTTTAGTCATGTTCACAAAACTCCTGATGATTTCTCAAAAGACCTTGACTTAAAGATGTGGAAACTGGTGAAGGAATTGGCCCTTCTAATTTACAACCAGCAATTACATGTCACGAAAGATTAGAAACTCATGGTCAAATAAACTGAACAAAGAAACAGACATGCATTTTGAAGATTGTATTTTTCACATGAGGGTGCCACAGTCATGATGTTAGAGATACATAGATGAGTGCTGTATTTTTCCCGTAAAAACAAACTGAAAGAGAGTTTCATAAACAGATTCATGTTGCGTTTTTTAAACGGTTGCTGTCCAATAGAATTAGAAATTGCGAAGCTCTCGGTGACTTAGGGTTCTCCTGTCCCTGTCCCCGCCTGATCCACGCAAGCCGTTCTTCGACGAGATCGCACCCAACCCGCTGCCGCACCAGGAGCTGCCTGCCAGGTGGGGCTAGTTGCCACGTCATCAGTCTGTCCTCACTGCGCTGCATCCCAACCAAGCTCACAGGCGTGCGTTTCTCCTACGCCTGTGATGAACGGCGGTCTGGCGGAGGGGGCCCCGAACTCGGAGCTGGGAGGTGTGGGCGGTTGTTGGAAGATTGCTCCTGCAGGTTCTAAGTACACGAACCAGATAAATCTCACCTTAGATCATGTAAAACTTGTGACAAGCAGTATTGTAGCCTCCATGGCCTCATCCAATTGCTCTCCCGGTGTCCTGATGGCGTTTGGGTTCCAGATGTGTAGGGCCACCGCCTCCCTGAGGGTGCTGTGCGGGGTCCGCCGGCCGAGCTGTGCTCCTCCTGCTCACTCAGAACTGTCCTCTCTCCATGTCCCCTAATGCTGTTGCCACCTACCCATCTGTAAACGCCAGAAACCCAGATGTTTCCTCATACCCGCTGTCAAATTGAACACCAGGTTCTCTCGATTTTTTTGGTATTTGTCAACGTGTGTCGTCATCTCTCTGTCGCCCTAGAACGACCTGCTATGGTCACACTGCTCCTGGGCAGCACAAGGGCCATCTAGCTAACCCCCCTCGGATGGTGTCCAAACGGTAGCCAAAATAGGCAATTAATAGCCACTTGTCTATTTACAACCATCTTTCACATCTTATTTACCCTTAGAATGAAAGTGAAGGACTACCCCGTGTGTGGCCCATGTCACCTAATGTCACCTGACTCCAGCATCACCTGACTCCTGCTCGCTTCTCCAGCTTCACATCAAATACCCACCTTTCTCCAGGACTGCTCCCTTATCTCCATCTCTGTACAGGTCAACTCTCTTCCACCTCGGGGCCTTCACTCACTTTTCTCTTTGTGTGTAATCCTTAACACCTCCCCTCTCCCTCCTTATTCTTCCATCAGGCTTGCCCCCAAGGTCCCAACTCAGGGAGCCCCCAGGACCCCCAACGCCCCGAAGGTCCCAACTCAGGGAGCCCCCAGGACCCCCAACGCCCTGAAGGTCCCAACTCAGGGAGCCCCCAGGACCCCCAGTGCTGGACCAGGCTTCCAGGTCTTACATTCCGATAGCATGACAAGAAGTACGTTTTATTTGATGTTCCTCTTCCCCGCTGGACTAAGCTCCGTGAGGTCAGGGACAGGTCTTCTGTCGACCACCATGCCCTCAGCTCCTGGCACGGCCCTGGCACGCCGCCAAGAGTAGAGTCTATCTTTGATCTCCTCTCGCTGCACAGCGGGGCCGGGAAAGCCAAGGTCGCCATGTTTAGCTGTGGGTGAAGACGTTAGGAAGACGCTGAGGCCAGAGGGCTAGTGCAGAGGCAAAGTCCAAGGGAGAGGAAGGCAGCAACTCTGACAGAGGAGGAGGAGTGGCGCCCACTTCCGCAGGGGCCCGGAGCAGACCTTGCCTCTCAGGAGAGGAAGGCCACTCTCACAGAGGAGGGTGTGATCAGTGTCGGAAGGGCGTGGGCCAAGGCGTAATGATGAAGCAGGTACTGTGCTGATGTACATCCATCGTGGGTGGACGCAGCACCCCACAGCGGGTGCCCTGCCCACAGTAGGAGGTCCGGAAGCACCGCCAGGTGGATGTCAATACCAACTACCAAATGAGCCCCCCTATCACCCAGCTTCTGGAAGGAGCCAACGGCTCAGCCCTCCGTCACGTCTGACACACGTGCTTAGTTGTACTGATTTCACTCCTGAATCAGAGGAAATGCTGGATTCCATGGTTCTGCCATGAAAATCACTTCTAAAAATTATTCTTCCGTCTATAAAATTATGCGTATTTTGGAACATGATCTATCTCTAGCTATGGGCGTGGAGGGGTGAGTGGAATATTTCATCAGAACAACTATTTACTGACAGTCCATACTATTTTATAGCCCATGTCTTTTGGAATGGATGGGAGTTCATTATTCAGTGGTTTATAAAATCTTACCGACTGAATGATGAACTCACATCTGTTACAATTGGTATGGATGATAAAACTGGTGTGAATTGTCCATAAATATTTATTGGCAGGAAATACCAACATGTATTGCTATTTTTAGGAAAATAATGCATATTTTATTATTGATACATAAAGCAGGACATTTATGTTTACTACACATAATAACATAGTAATAAACTCATAGTTTGTAGAATATCAGAGCAGCAGAAACACAGACAAAATTTCGGGCTCTAAAGCTAGTTCCACAAAAACATTTCTAGAAGACCACGCTACGAATATGAACCCCTTTTTAAAGTGTTAAAAACTTTAACTTCGTAAAGAACTGGCAATCAAGTTTCAGGATCAGAAGACAATTATAATTTCCACTGTAAAAAACAGATGGGCGTCAAAGACTGTCTTCTGAATGACTGGTAAACTAGGATAAACTCAACAACACGAGGTTCTTACCACGAGCCTTAGTCCTCTGTCGTAAACGTGTTCCTCACTGGATTCCATGTTGTCTCTCCCCCCTCCCCAAAAAGCTCCTGTGAGGAAGAAATTTTCCACAATGGGTACCTTTAAAAATATATAACTATGCATATGTGTATATATGCATCTGCATGTGTACACGTGTGTGTGTGTGTGTACATGTCTCCTCTTAAAGACCATCGGATCCTATGTCTTTTTCTGAAGCGCAGATCACACATAACAGCTTGAAAAGTCTCTGTGTTTAGTGGTTGGTGACCTTGTCGGAGGAGAGCACTTTTTCTGGCTGATAGAAGGCTGCAGAACCAAGAGCCCGAGGAAGGGACTTCATGAGCAAACAGCGAGTTCACGTTCGTCTCTGGTGTTCCTTGTAGGTTAGAAAAGACAGCATGCTCTCGCCTTGCATTTCGCCAAGTCTAGCCAACATTTTAAAAACCTGATCGATCTTCCTTGTGCTTTCAGAAGGGAAAGGGACCCCTTCCCCAGCAAACGCAGCCTGGAGAGCTGCGCCCCTGCCAGCAGGGCAGTGCTGAAACGCCATGCCTCAGTGTCCCCACGCCTCAGTGTCCCCACGCCTCCTTGTCCCCAGAGGCCTCCTGCAAGTGCGAGGGTGGGGTTGTAGCCCCCAGGCTCTCTGATGGAGCCCTCTGGGGTTTCTCCTTACAACCAAACCAGCTCTGGCAAGTCCACGGGTCTACATTTCTTACCTTTTTCTTCTACACGCTGGCTTTCTCTTGTACAGTCACCCAAATGAACACCCCAAACCTTGACAATTCACACAGATGTTCTTTGGGCACGTGAAATTCAACTGTTGGGGCAAAGGACACCAGGGCTTTCTGTTTTGTTCTATTTTATTTTGTTTTGTTTTTGCTGGGTATACACAAATCTTTTTCACATGTTTGCAGAGATTAACTGACACGGTTAGCCAAGTACCGTTTTGCTCTTAGTCCTGCATAGTGCGTGGAGGCCTCACGCACTGGGCGTGGCTTGGAAGGCTATGGAAGACACCATGGTTGAACTCTTTTTTTTTTTTTTTTTTTTTGCTTTGTTGTTTTCTTAGAAATCACGGTAATGATTTTTGAGAGACCAGGCTTCCAGTCTCGTTCTTTCTTTTCTCTTTTCTCCACAGAATTTAGACACTATTCAGATAACATTTATACGAATCATCTTTTTAGTGTCTGTTTTTCAGAAAAAGATACTCAGCTTTCTGCTGGCGATAAGGGCTAGTTGCAGAACCTCACCGAGCTTCTTGGTCTCTTTCTTTCTTTCTTTCATGTTTATTTTTGAGAGAGACAGAGTGTGAGCAGGAGAGGGGCAGAGAGAGAGGGAGACACAGAATTGGAAGCAGGCTTCAGGCTCTGAGCTGTCAGCACAGAGCCCAACATGGGCTTGAACTCATGAACCATGAGATCATGACCTGAGCTGAAGTCAGACACTTAACTGACTGAGCCACCCAGGTGCCCTTGGGCTTTTATAAATTTTTTTTCGTTTATTGTCAAGTTGGTTTCCATAAAACACCCAGTGCTCATCCCCACAATTGCCCTCCTCCATGCCCTTCCCCTTCCTCCCCTTCCTCTAACCCTTTTCCCCCTCCCCCTTCATCCCTCAGTTCATTTTCAGCATTTAAGAGTCTCTCATGACTTGCCTCCCTCCCTCTCCCTAACTGTATTCCCCCTTCCCTTCCTCCATGGTCCTCTGTTAAGTTTCTCCTGTTACACCTATGAGGGCAAACATATGGTATCTGTCCTTCTCTGCCTGACTTAGCATGACACCTTCAAGGTCCATCCACATTGCCATGAATGGCCAGATTTCATTCTTTCTCATTGCCACGTAGTACTCCATCGTATATGTAAACCACATCTTCTTGATCCACTCATCAGTTGATGGACATTTAGGCTCTTTCCATGATTTGGCTATTGTTGACAGTGCTGCTATGAACATTGGGGTACATGTGCTCCTATGCATCAGCACTTCTGTATCCCTTGGGTAAATCCCTAGCAGTGCTATTGCTGGGTCATAGGGGAGTTCTACTGATAGTTTTTTGAGGAACCTCCACACTGTTTTTCAGAGCAGCTGCACCAGTTTGCATTTCCACCAACAGTGTAGGAGGGTGTCCGTCTCTCCACATCCTCACCAGCATCTATAATCTCCTGATTTGTTCATTTTAGCCACTCTGACCAGCGTGAGGTGGCATCTCAGTGTGGTTTTGATTTGTATATCCCTAATGATGAGTGACACTGAGCATCATTTCATGTGTCTGTTGGTCATCTGGATGTTTTCTTTGGAGAAGTGTCTGTTCATGTCTTCTGTTTGGGCTTCTTTCTTAATTGCAATTTCATACACTTGAAATTTCATGTGCTAATAGTGTTGGAAGTGATATATATATATATAATATTTACATGTAAGTAATTTATATACAAAAATAATTATATATAATTATTAATTATTAAAATAAAACATAAATAATCACAGTATATTATAAGGTATAATATATATTTTATGTAACAGTTTTGGAAGTGTCGTCTGATTTACCTTCAGACGGACGTGGAGTATTCAGTCACAGGAGCTCTGCACTTGGCTGTGGTAGAGAAACCCTCTTCTTCCCTTGTGTTCTGTGTGCATGGTATTCTGCAGCCAGGACACTAAAGGCAGAGCACTGGAGTGGTAAGAGCCCGCGGACCTGACGTCAGGTGCAGCTCTGCGCCCAGGCAGCTGGACTTACCATTTCCAGTTTCTCAGCCTCAGTTTCTCCATCTGTGAAGTGAGCATACGATCTATTGGGTGGGACTGTGGAGAGAAATTGATTCAGAATCTATAAAGTGCGCAGCACAGAAGAACCGCTGCATAACTAAAGGCTGTTATTAACATTATCCAACGTTTGAAATTTAAAATGAATATAAAAGAATTTGGCCATTATCATCATGCCCTGAGTAGGAACTAAAAAAAAAAAAAACAACTAAGAATTCCTTGTTGCCAGATTTATAATGTTAAGTCATTTTATGCAGCACTTTACCTAGAATTTGAACATAAAATTGGTTCTTGATTATCTGAGAAACATCTTAAGGCACAGAGAACTTTTTATCCCCAAATTATACCACCAAACACATGTGAATGACTTTCCTCAATTATCTCCCCAAAATACAGAGAACATAAAGTAGTTTTACATAACATCCAACAATATCTAAAGTGACTGTGGTGCGGTGGGTAGGCATGTGGTGAAAATCATCAGGTGCCTTCTAATGAGAAATACGAGCTCATTGGGGACCGATGCTCTTCCGGGTGACTTTCTCGTTGGCCTCTCTTCATTTATGCAATTAGCTGTGAATTGCCACCGTGAAGACCAGGACACCACGACCAGTAAAGTTGGGACCAGAGATAAAAGCAGTCCTCCCTCAGGGAGGGCAGGCGTCAAGGTCAGCCGTGTGCCGGTGCAGTGCTGGACGGGGACATGCAGACGGGGGCTGCAGTGCTGGACAGGGACATGCAGACGGGGGCTGCAGAGTGGTCCTTGGAACTGCGGGTGCTGTACCTCACCCCACCCGTGCTGCTGCGGGCTCTGTCAAGGGCCGACCTCTGTGTTGAGGGCTGCCGTGGTCCAGAGTACTTGCCTTGTGTTAATTTACCGACTTTCCTGATCTGGCATCAGATGCATGAGGACCAAATCGGTTAAAAGACGTCTTTCTTTACCGGATTCCTTTCCCTAGGTATTTCCAAAGCACTTTACCTCATGCTGTCACGGATTGTAAGAGTCATTGCATTTCTTGCGTTGGTCTCCTATCAGTGTCTCTTTTGTAAATATCTCTTAGTTTGTACGCTTTCCCACTGGCTTCCTCCATATTTCTTTGTAGACGCTTTTAATGATTTAAATATTTCCGATTATATTTGCACTGGAATTCAGTGAAAGCTAAGAAAGGCTTACAGCTGATCTGGTTCTGCAGTGCGGTTCGAACCAAGGTGGCCCCCGTCTAAATGCCAACAACAACCCCAGGAAGACGCCAGCTGATAAGCACATACGCCACACGCTGCAGGGATGTGATTCCCACCCCCCCCCCGACCCCGTGCTGGTCCCCGAAGGGACCGCTTGTGACCCCCGTCCTGCCCGGAGGAAATGAAGGCCGGCAGAGCCTGGAGGCTCGCTCGTCCAGCTCGGGCAGCTGTGGGGGGGGGGGGTGGACGCCGGAGGGTGCCGGCAGCCAGGGCCCGCAGCCTTCGCCACCCTGCCTCTCCGCGTTCTTCGGGCCACCCGTTTCCCACAAGTCATTGCTAATCCCCAGTCCGTGCCAAAGCTGAATTCACTTAATTCACACTCACTCCGAGCAATCACCGAGGGACTGGCTTGGTGGGGTCAGGTTTTATCCAGTACCTATTTTATAGCAGACAGTTTTCCAGGGGACCAGAAATGCACATCAGTGCCCAAACCTCAAAGCCACTGCTGGCCTCCCCCCCCTTTTTTTTTTTTTTTTGGCTCATGGAAATGTGCGAACAAGCTCAGACTGAGCCCGCAGGGAGAAGCAGCCCGGAGCTTCAAGGGAAGGGGGATCAGCTCCCTCCCTTCCCAGAAGGCCCCGCTCCAAGCCTTGCTTCTTTCTCTAACACTCGCCCGCCCAAACTCTAAATGAGGATGCCAATAATAGCGCCTAGCCTCATGCTGCAAAGGTGAGATGAATTCATACATCTAAGCACATGGCAATAGGAAACACTCAACAAACATCAGCATTGTTATTATTATTAGGTCATGGCTCTCAAGGGGGAGCACTCAGCAGGGGCCCATTCACACAGGGCCATTTACAAAGGACACTGCATCCCTGAAGTCAGATCTGCATGAGCTTAAGGTAAAGTCCAAGGTCAGGGTGAGGAAGGGACATTGCTGGGTGTGGCCGCATTCCTAGGGCTTCCTCTGATCTGTCTCTCCCATATCCACCCCGTCCCTGATCTAAGATCCTGAAGGAAACTGTGTCTCCTACAAATCCTAACGCTGACCACCTTTCTTGGAGGACATGACTGACCATTTAATTCAAGTTCCTTATGTTCCCACCCTCAGTTCTGGCGGCTTTGCCCGGGGTCGTGAGTCCCAGACTTCTGCACCACCTCCAGATGATCCCTCTGCTTGCCAGCTTGGCCCTGCCCCGTATCTGGCGTCCCAGAGATCCCCAGGGCTAGAGGTGCAGCGAGGGGGGGAGGGGCAGACCCCTTCCATCCTGCAGCAATGTTACTACGTCATATTCAGTTCTTCAACAAATGATTCCTCAACACCTACTGTATTAAGAGAGACAACACAGAAGATTCAAAGACAGTTCCCATCTTCAAGGAACTGAATTCTTGTCACTGAGACATTTTCACATTAGTTCTAAAATGGATACTTGGTGATGAGCATTGTATTAAAAGTATACGCACTTGTGTAAATGCTTAAAACAAAAGACATGTGTCTTCTGATATTTGTGATCAGGAAAGTCTTTATTGCCCGGTGAACTTTGCAGATTTCAGTGAGCAGCGGTGGGTAGGGAATCCGGTGGGAAGGGAATCCAGTGGGAAGGAATGTACAAGGAAAAATGAGAAGGTGGAACACCCCTCACTCTTGGCTGGGGATAACAGTTGTCCTTTGGGGCCCTAATGTTCTCGTGAGAGAGGATAGGAAAGTAAGTGTCGGCCCCAAGTCCACTATAAGGAGCTTAATGGAATTTTTTTTAATGTTTTATTTATTTTTGAGAGAGAGAGACAGCATGAGCAGGGGAGGATCAGAGAGAGAGGGAGACACAGAATCCAAAGACAGGCTCCAGGCTCTGAGCTAGCTGTCAGCACAGAGCCCCACGCCAGGCTCAAACCAATGAACCATGAAATCATGACCTGAGCCGAAGTCAGACGCTTAACCGACTGGAAAGGGGAAAGGGGGTGATGGACATGGAGGAGGCCACTTGTGAGGAAGAGCACTGGGTGTTATATGGAAATGAACTTGACAGTAAACTATTAAAAGAAAGCGGGAGGGCTTAATGCCAGGCCAGGGGAGCGGAAATTGATCATTATCCGTGGGATAAGGTTTTCACCAGCAGAGAAATGCAAGACAAAAGTCTTAATTAGGTGATGGGAAAGGATGAGTTTGAGGGGATAGGAAGAAGGCCAGGGTGAGCGCGGAGAAGGTGTTGCAGTGGTGACTCGAATTTGGAGTCAAGTCCTAAGGGACTGAGTGTGGCGGGACCAGACTCGGAAGGGCAGCCAGCGTGAATCTAGGGGGCGTGGCATGCAGGACGGGCCTGGGTCACTCCTCTCCCCAAATTCTTTTGGTGACATAATCCGATGTCTAACATTTTTCATGGAACGAAGTTTTCACCAAAATAAAGCATAATATGTTCAGAACAAAGGAAGAAATGTTATAGTTAACTTATGATCTGGCCAATGTTTGTTTTTAATAGCGCAGATTCAAAGACGCCTTGACTCCCTAACCGGCTGTATTAATATTCTTCAATAATATTGAGTAATCTAAACCAGATTAATTCAAAATTCTCTTTCTTCCAGTTCTCTAAAAAGATCTTTCTCGATGCCTTTTGAGTTCACTCAGGGATATTACCTTCTGACCAGGGCTCGCTGAAATAAGAATGCCATCTTACACCCTTGCAAGGAATTTTTTCAAAGATAGAAACAGATACAGATTGATCCTGAATGTAAAACTCAAACATAGTGCTAATATGTATTAGCCATCTTCCCACTGAATCCATGAATTATTCAAGTTACTAGAAAAGATGTTTCCATAACTGCCCTTCATTGGTGACATGAAAGGTAGAACAGCAAGTAAAGTTTCTCAAAATTCCTATGAACCATGTTGTTCTTTGGAGAGTTTAACCACACGTTGGGTCAGGAACAATAGGCGATAGTGAACAACTGATTCCAGCTCCAACGACTGAGCGGAAGGCCTGTGATCCCTTGTTTCTGGCATCACACGCGCGTGTGCACACACGCAGCAGGGCACGGGTGTGGGCTCCAAAGTCACCCCTGAGGTCTGGATGACCCACGGGCCCCAAGCCAGCCGTGTCTCCGTACTGGTAACCATCAGGCTTTGCAAAGGGCGACCAAGCATGACCATGGAATTAGGCCTTCATTCCTGGCGGGCCCGGAGGCAAAGTCTGACCAAGACAATGCAGCCTTCTGCCTCAGATAGCTCTGTACTGACAGCTGGTTGTTACGTCACCAATAATGAGAATATAATTTTTTGGAAATTTCCCTTATTACCCATATACGTGGTCCGTGAGATCAGAAAGATTTGTGACAAAAATGTTTTATCTTCCATATAAAGATAAATTGGGGAATTAAGACGCTGACGTAACAATAAGACATGATTACATAATGAAGTCCCCGTGATTATTAGAGAAAGTTAGCACCAACACTCCAAGGATTGCGTGCACGTGTATTAACGCACATTGGGTCCAGATGTAGAAAGAATACAGGCTTGCTGCGTTGTAAGGCTTTTCATGAAAGTTCTAATCCTTTTTGAAACTAAATAAGGATCTAGAAAATCACGTTTTTCACCATCAATGAGGAATAGAAGAAAGATAACTGAAAAGAAAATAATAGTATAAACCACACTTGGATATGTTCTCATAGTCTAGTAGTATCTTCTAGCACTTTCCTGTCTTTTAATTCCAACCTAGAGTTCATTTTTGCCAAGATACCACCTAGCCCGATACTTCCAATGGCATTTACAGAACATGACCCAATTACTTCCTAAAGGAATAAATGAATTTTTTTTTTGGTTAAGAAACTTGATATTTTAATGAAAACGATCTAAAACAAAAAAATGCAATTGTAGTAAAATAGATGAGGAAATTGTACTTCTTTGTATTAAAATATTTTTCATAAAGCATTAAAAATATATTAATGAGAATTTAATCTCATATAAACAAGCTAATCTGCGATAATACTGTTTTATGTATGTTTCTATGAAATTGCATGGGAGTAAAACAAATTATTTCATCATAATATTGTTTTGTTTCCCCTACGGAAATACTTGTATAGAACAGTTTAAAAAGCATATTATAGAGGGGGAAAAAAATCTTAGACTTAGTGAGGATGGTATTTTCAAACAAGTTATTTTCTTGGAGAAGCAAGGAAAAAGACTAAAAACAAAATTTACATTTCTGATTCATTAGTAAAGTTCATTTGTAATGATGGTCTCAGTTTTTCCTCAAATGTTGGATGGCAGCTCAAGAAAAAGAGAACCACTGCAGAAAATTTGGAAAGGAAAGAAATATTTTAAAAGGTCAGATAGAAATGTTTTTTAATTTTACAGTAAATTTTCGGACAACCGTATCTGTACTTGCATTTAATTTTTACTAATCTTGCTGACTCATAGTTTGTACATTATTAATTCCATAAAGTCATTCCAAGGCAGTAAAGACTTAAAAGAAATTTAGAATTTTGTGTCATTTTATTGACCATCTGTCTTTTTAGATTCATAATGTTAGGGGTTCCAGTTACGTAATTTTTTATAGGATTAACCTACGGCTTCCTGACAGACTACTGGAATGACAGCTAGAGCAGTGAGCAAAAATACTCCTCCTGCAATGTATTTCATGCGTTTATTTCACCGTGGTCTTCCGGAAAGGGCTCTCATTAGACCTGCCAGCAGCCTTTCAATCTGAGAAAAACAACTTTAAATGCTTCACACTGATTTCTGTCAACAGTTTGCTTTCTCTTAATTTATAACATTATATCTCATAACAGGCTGCAACTACATGAGAGCAGGTGGGAAAAGTCATAGGTCCCGACGTGTCTATCCAAATAATTACATTTACCTGACCTCACTGAACGGCTTGTCAGGTGTCAGTCTGACCTTGCAATAGTCCCGTGCCGATCAGAAATTCAAAATCCTTTATAATGTTGAAATAAGAATATGTAAAGACCTTCTTTTCCTGTTATTCACTAAAGAGGACAGGCAGGTTCCTCATCAGACCTCAAAACAAAATTGACACAACTGTGCTTATTTCTGCCTAAAAGAGATACTAGCACACGCACTGAAATGCATCTCCAGCCAGAGGTCAGGGTTAAGGTTACTGGCATGGTTTCCTAAGGACACTCATGTTGCACCTGTCTGCACTGTCCATCGCCTGAAGATAAATAGGAGACTTCAGTTTCCAAAACAACAGTGATGTTCTCTATGGCCTCATTTGTAAGTAGTCCAGTTCGGAGGCAACCCCAAAGTCTTGATTTAAGACACGTCGCTCATGAGGGCCGGACCAGACAGAGCTCTGGGGCAGGCTTGTGACCAGCCTCGTTAGTGACTGAGCTTGGCCCTTCGGAGGATAAGCTAGGAAGCGAACTAATGGGAGGATGACTGGCTGCGTGGACGGAAAATACTAAGTAACGGTTGCAAAGAAGGCTTTTTAAAAGCCTAATCACTACAAATGTTCCTCCTTCTGGAAGTGATAATCAATTACTCTAAGTAATTTATTGATTATGCGATTTCCTCCAAAATCCACAGATTGCCTCCACAATCCCTCAGATTCTTTCAATTCCCAGGGTCCTACTGCCGAGAGGCATCTTTAGAAGTAAGAGCAATTTCCTCAGGCTGCCCTGCTGCCCAGATACGGTGCCTCTTGAGTCAGCGAAAAAGAAACGCATCCCAAAATGTCTTGTGCCCTAGAAGGTCTAAGTCAGAGATCTGGCCACTCCCTAGCTTCCCAGGATGTTATGAGACTTTGTTTCTCTTATGAAAACTACCCAGTAGATAAATAGGCTGAAGATAAGAACAAATCATTCTCATAAGAAAAAATTAACCCCATGTAGCACACACACAAAAAAAGTTAACCCTCCTTAGTAATTAGGAAAATGCTAACTAAAGTAATCATCAAGTAACATTTCACTTATCCTGAATTAGCAAACAGAATTTTAGTGATAGCCCCCAATACTGTGATAAACTGGTAAATACCTATGTTGCCGGTAACATTATAAACTGGCGTGACCGTTCTGAAAATCAATATGGTAACATACACATATATATTCACACCAATAGCTACAAAATGTTCCCAGTCTTTGAAGGAGTGACCTCGCTTCTGAGCATGGTTCAAGGCAATAACGAAAACAAGCAAACAAACAAAAAAGAGTGCACACAAAGCCATTTATTACATGATTATCAAAAACTGTGAGGATCAGGAGTCGGCTTGATGCCCCTAACTCCCTAACTAACTGCGTAATTTACACTCCTTCAACTCCGTGGCTGTTAGTCACTGAAAGTTACAGTCCATAGCGTGTGTATAGATAGTGAGAAGGATGAACGTGATAACTTGGTGGAATCATGCTCTCTCGGGACAATTTCTTCCAACCTCGAGGCCTTTCCCTGCATTTCTTCTTGGTACCACTTGTCCCTCCCCGGCTGCCTGTTACAAGCCAGCTTCTTCTCAGCATTCAGGTCTCGACCCAAACTTAATTTTCTCCGGAAACGCTCCTGGTCCCCGCCCAGGGGGGTCCTGCCCCCTCTGCCACATCACCCATTTTCATTCCTTGTTTCAATTCCTCACTGCCTGTCGGCAGTGTTGGGTTCTCGGCTATCTTCTGCCTCTGCGCCCAGAACGAAGCTCCCGTGTTTCCCAGGCCCGCTCACTCCTCCGCACCTGCTAGGACACCACACCCTGGAGCTTCTTGAAATCACAGAAGTTCGAAGACGTCCTCTGAGCTTATATTAGAACCCTGTTCCTGATGTCCTCTGTGGATTGACTGCCTCCCTCCACTTAGCATCAGACCCTCCACTTAGCATCAGACCAGGGAGGCAGTTTGCACACAGGGCTCTGAGCTCATGGAAATAGCGAGCGAGCACCAGGTGGGCTGTGGTGGGAGGCAAGGGGCCTCCGCTCCACCTCCAACAGGCAGCTGCCTCCCCCACCCACCATGGGCGCTCCTCCTCTCCCACCGTGGGCGCTCCTCCCTCCCCCACCGTGGGTGCTCCACCCTCTCCCACCGTGGGCGCTCCTCCCTCTCCCACTGTGGGTGCTCCCACAGCCCCCCTCCCACAGCCCCAGTGTAGACACGCCAGGGGTAGTCAGCTTCCCAGTCCCCCCGGAGTGGAGGCCAGCCTATGCGGAAGCAGGGCAGGCTATGGATGTGGTATCTTCCCAGAGGCCAGGAGGGTTACCTGGCCTCTGCTGGACCCCCTGGACTCTTGAAATCCCCACCACTAAAGCTACTTCTTTAAACATTTAAATTTTTTTTAATATTTATTTATTTTTGAGAGAGAGAGAGACAACATGAGCAGGGGAGGGGCAGAGAGAGAGGGAGACAGAACCCCAAGCAGGTTCCAGGCTCGGAGCTGTCAGCACAGAGCACGACCCGGGAACCCTGAGATCATGACCTGAGCCGGAGTCGGATGCTTAACCGACTGAGCCACCCAGACGCCCCTGAAGTTGCTTCTTTGAGCCAAACGTCTCTATAAAAACATAAACAGCCCAGATACAAGGACCTACCATCTCATGGCAGATCTTTAAGTTCAAGTACATAGGTTTTGTTCATAGAAGCATCTAGAGGGGCAGTGGTCCTTAATAGCCAGTATTTCCAGGAGACTGAAACTAAATGTAATGATTTGCTTTGAGGCCACGGATGGTGAAGAACAATGGTTCCCCGGCAGGAGGACCCTGAAGTAAAGGAGGGCAAGAAGTCAGTTGAACTCTGGGCCTAGGAGGTCCTTTCCTGTACAAGCCTGACGTAGCAGGAACCATCTGAAACACGGGTTACACATATATGTCTGTTTGCCAGGACATTTGCCCCAGTTTGCTCAGAAGCTCCTAGTCTACTTTGCAAAGGTCGGTTTTGGGAGCCTGGCCAGGCACAGGAGCCGTGAGGCCCCACCACCATCCCCAGAGACCCAGGTCATGCTCTGAAGAGTCTAGAAGAGGAGAGAGGGCTTTTTTTTTTTAATTTTTGGTCAAAATAGTAACCCATGCAGTGAAGGTGATACATGGGTGGATTTAAGCTCTAATAAGAAACAGGACAGCAAGTTTCCTAAAGCCCAAGGTCAGTTGCTTCCTGCAGAGCTAACACATGAGCGCAAACACTGCTCCAATTCTTCCTTCAGTTTCACTGTCTCTTCTCCAGATAGTGGTCTCCGTGTAGTCGGTAATAGGCAAGGACACCGTCTCCGCCCCCACCCCCCACCCCATCCCCGCCCCAGCTGCTTGCCTGATATAAAATGGGAATTGTAATACCCTGTTGTGAGTATGTATTAAGCGTCAAGTAATACCTCAAAACACAAACTAAGGAAATCCAAATATACATTAATATGCAAGTATTATCTCCCATAGCAATGCTACATAATTATGACCTAATTGTGGCTTGAGGCACAAGTATCAGGTTTTCATTCAAAGACAAGATCTGCTTTTTCCTGTCAGTTTACTAGGACTGCGTCTCACACAGTCAGCCAGCAATCTAGCCAACAGGCTAACCACGAACTGTGCTCTTGAAATTAGAAAACTTGGGACTTTGTTGAAGCAAAAGAGAAATGAGCAGGGCCACGAGTCAAGGCTGAGCGCCATTTGCACTTTTCTGCCCAGTCGCTCAGTATGCCCAGCATATGGAACTATACCTGGAGGGGCACAGAGCCAGGAAGCTGGGGAGCATAAGCGTAAGCCACAGTTGGCTTATAAAGTTCCACAACCGAGTATCTTGATGGAGACACGTGCCGAGTCCGAAGAACCAGTCTAGACTAGAATGACAAACTACACCTGAGTAAGCCCCCAACCCTGGGGCTCTGCGCCTGTGGTGAGTCCAAGTAACAGTAAGGATGCGTGACTTGAAGACACAGCAACTCAGGTCTGCTCCTCTTCAGAGGCTGAGAAATCAACCTATTTTATGAAAGATAAAAACCTGACTCCGGGCTGTTCCGTGGGCTGTCCCTCCTGCCCGACCCCAGAAAAGAGTTAAATTGTGGACAATCCACTCTTATCTGGGCACAGGGAAACTGACCTCCCACTGGCTCAAACTGAATCCTAGTTCAATAATTGTAGAAATTTATCAACAGTTTGTGAAAGCCATAGACCTGACATGTGTCCCCTCATTGTATCCTTGCACCTGTCCTTACAGGTAAGTATCACACCTGTTCCAATCGGAGACTCAGTGACAGGCTGAAGGTCCCAGGGAGCTGGGAGGTGTGCCTTTCATTGTCTACTGGCCTCAACCCCTTGGAGATTCTTTCATTTTATTTCTCTCTGCCTTTTTCTACTCGCCTCTTCTTAAAATCCCGATTCAGAGGAAAATCAATTGTGTAGACTAAACTGAAGAATCTCAAACGGTAAAAATATAACTCAGGCAAATAAACATGTCTTTATTCAAAAATATCAATTTCGCCTATGAGCGTCTCCAACAAGCTTTTGTTTTGCTTCTCATACAAACCAGATTTTGCTGCTATACCAGATTAAATGGCCACATTTTCATCTTTCCCCCACAATTTAGATACTTTTTTTCCTTAACTATGCATCCAAACCTTTGGTTGGACTTTAGCAAAGACTTGAACCTTTGTACGAATTTTGTTAGGCAAGCTCTGGTAGTTTCAGATTGGGTTCTGCAACAACACACTTAGTGGGAAAGTGGATGTCTCTTGCCACATTGAACTCACCAGTGCAGGGGCTGATAAATGTTGATAGTCAGAGCTTTGGACAACATTGCAAGGTTTTTTTTTAAACTGAGACAGCTGTAAAAGGCTCGAAGGTTTTAATTCTGTCACTTCTACAGTCCGTTCAGCCCAGCTGATTTCTCTGATTTGTTCATTAATATATTAGTTTTTGCATTAATCAAGCTCATTTGATGAGAAACCTTCCCACTCTATAAAACTTCCAGCTAATGGCTTAGAAATCTACTTGAATTTTGTACTCAATAAATCATCTTAGAATTTTCAAAAAGTAGATAGTTTAGGCAAACTGAGATAAATCCCAGACAAATGGGGAAACATCGGATCAACGTGTGTTTCCATTGTAAGCACCATTAGTGAGTTTATCTACTTAATTATTTTCTGCAGTAGAACAGAGGCCTTTGACTAAAAGGCCTCCTACTTTGCGAATCCATGCCCTTTATAAAGCTATTCATCTAAAGCGATTTAACCAAACTTGGTTACAATGCTGACCACCAGTGTGGACCTATAATGGTTTGAGATATGAGTTCATAGATGAAAATTCTAACCAAGGTCATTTGGGAAATACCGCTCGCCATAACTTACTGCATTTGCTGGTAACGTTTGTTAGAAATCTGAAATTTCTCTTTTCATTTTTGTGCCTCAACTACAAAAAAAGAATTAGAGCTGAAAATGGGTTGTATCATTAAAGTTCCCTGCTGATGGAAAACTGTCATAACAGCTGCCATTTTGGTGCATTTATGAAGGTTTTCAGTATCAGTCTAAACATAGTAAAATGATTTGCAGTATGTTTGCCCTACTCCTGCCCCGAATCCATATTTCTTTTCCAATTAAAATCATGTATTTGGTCATCTCTGGAGCTGGCCAAAAATTACTATGTGGAATTACCACGTGGAAGAAATAGTATTAAACAAAATTTAGATACGAAATGAAAACACTATAAGAAGCCAGCATTGTCTTCATCGTGAAACAAATGTTGCTAATAAAGTGAATGGGGCAATCTGATTTTTTACTTTGAAAAGAAAAAGTTTTTTTCAAATTTAAGGGTGATCCAGGTAAACCCCACTTTAAATCCAGGAAGGCTTTGGGAAAGAGATGAGTCTATCAAACTATACAGAGCCTCCATTCACTTAACCACATTTGATCAAACTATCCAAATTCACATAAATGCCATTTCCACGAATAGGAACTTACAAGCATGTAAGTAATAAAGAAGGACTAGGCATTCGGCAAATAGCACTACATGTAACATATAGTTTATTTAGAACTGAACTTGCTCACATGATATCTGGCTTCAGTAAACCCACAAAGTAGCGGTTTATTCACTCATTCTTTCTTTTTACGAATGTTCAATTTCCATTTGAGGCCAATGAAGTTTATGCTCTAGGAGTAGGATCCTGCCCTTCAAGAGGTGGTAAAATGTAGGAAGACGAAGTGAACATAAAACACATGTAAATAATGAAGGTGGATGGATAGCTGGCTATTGCCTTAGGAATTCATAAGAAGGAAAAGATGACTCCGGAGTCAACCTCACAGAGGAAGTAGGTCCAGAGCTAGCCTTAAAGAAAGGTAAGTTCAGACGTACCAGGAGGAAGAGGGGGCCGTAGTGCTACGGGAAATTTCAAAGCCATGAATGGAAACGGCACACACTGGGGTAGGAAGAAATCTGGTCTAAGTCGAGCAGGAAGTCTTGGTAAGAAGGAGCCAAGTACGAGACTGTGATCAGCAGAGAACGAGATCAGGAAAGTTAATCTGCAGGGTAAAGGAGGAAGAGGAGGACGTGAAATGGAAAGGGGAAATAGACTGCTAGCTCCAACCCAGAGCGTCCTAGGATATTGCAACAGACCCACCAGGTGCTACACAGAGCAAACTGAATAAAGCAAAGGGAAGGATCCAAGACGAAACTCATCGAAGCCCAGACGCAGGGCTTGCGAGACTAATGAAGTCAGCAGTCCCCTCGTGGGGGCATGTGAAGGCTTTCACGCAGCGTTAGACACCACCGGGGACTATTCAAGAGTCATATGAGCCAACGTCCTGAAGGAACACTGGAAACCGTTAGTCTTCGTGGAAGACGGGAACCTTGGACTTTGATCCATAACGTCCCCAACATCTGTGGTTTGAGTTGGCCCTTTTGTTTGTAAGGACAGAGAAAGATATCTAGAAGATTCCTGCCCTCTTCCTCCTATCCTGTGGTTTACAGGTTTCCCTAGCACCTCCTGTCTGACGAGACCGGATGTCCCTCCCCAGGTAACAGCGAAACTGGACAGTGTGACTCTCAGGCTGCTTTTCTGTCTTGTGCACGTTAAAGCCCTCCCGTCTCCTATCTCTGTACCTATCTTTGTTAACAAACAGAAATCTGAAGAGGATCTTTGCTTTTATTTAAAAAAAAAAAAAGGACAAAAATCAAAAAAAATAGCACTCAGCGCACACCCTCAGAAGCCAGAGGGGGGCCACCAGGCTCTTTCCCCAGGAACCACACCCAGCAGCAAGCCGCCCGCCAGAGCTTTGAACTGTGTGAGCATCTGTGCTTTACCTCGATGTATTTCCAGCCTCCGTTAACAAGATGTATCCTAAAGTATCAGAAAACCCCCGGGGTCTGGGAAGACTCAGAAATGCTCCCATATACCTTAAAGGTAAATAGTTCTTCACTTACAAAAGGTTTCTTAGAAATGCTTTCCTTTCAGATAGCTGGGGGGGGGGGGGGTACCAGTAGATCGTAAATGCTCCTGAAGACAGGAGTGTGGAATGTAAAATTAATCCTAGAATTACCCCCTATTCCTCATGTATTGTGTGGCACTGAAAAAAAGTCCTTGAAATCAGTCACCCCTGATTTTCGTCTTTCTGCACATCTCTGTAAAGAATGTCATTATTTCAAGCACTTGTGATGAAGTAAAGATACTGTAATAGTCCATATCATAAAAAGGTAGCTTAGATGAGCAGTTTGCTGCCCTGGGAAACACGAATTGACTGGTCGCACAAGTCAAACATCTCCCCTCACAGATCTTTATTCCCCTGGACCCTCTCTCCCATGGTATCCCTCCTCTACTGGCTTGAACTTCTCCTACAATCAGAAACGCCGAGTTTTTACTACCTTGAATACCGCCTATGTTGAAATGGGATGCTTACATCTCTCTTTCTGGATCTTCCTCTCATCTTCTGTTGCCCTTGGGCAGACACCGGCCATATTTCTCTTTTTCAGTCTCACTTACCATTTGTGTTGTTCTGTTGACTTACTTCACCTCCCTAAGCGGAGTTTGCTCCCTAAGGGGAGCCAAGAAGTAGTTGCTCAAAGGGCTATTCTTTGTCTTAAGTGACATTATGTTAGTGTTGCCATGATTATTATTATTAGTCCACCGTGAGCTAGGCCAGTGTGGAGTTGATTTAGGACAGGACTAGACTTGGAATTCTCCTTTTTAGAAGAAGGCTGCTCATCAATCAAGTTGGCCAATAAGAGAAAAGATACACTTTCACTTCAAACGCTTGAATCCAATTTAATTCAATGGCCACCAAATCTGTTGTTATAATTCTGTACAGGGATAAGTTTTTTTTTTCAGTATAACTTCCAGGTTAAAGTAGTCACTAATCAACGATAAACTTAACTTGTCTGTTTGTATTCGTGTCCAAATCACTCTCAAGAGACTGTATTTAGAAAATCAACCCAGATATTTGGTCTTTGTTGTAAGAAGTCAAAATCTGTATCGACTTATTGAGATAGCAGAATGGAATAACTTTTCACCGTGTGTCCACAAATAATTTGAGTTTTTGACAGTATTTTCCTCCTTCACTAGAATTATATAACCACTGCTTCTTTCAGGTTTTCTTAGAACTTGATTTGAAAGCTGAATTCGATGCTTATGAGATTTATGACTTACTTGGAAGAATCATGTATTTGCTTTAGGACCATCTTTTCTGTTGAAATACAACGCATCTCTTGAAGAACCATCATTTCCAAAATTGTGTTCCAAAGTTATATTGTGATATTATAAAATGTAATGTTAGGAAGGTAGGAACCAGAGATCATCCAAAGTTCAATCCCTTCTTTGTCCAGGGAAGGTAACTGAGATTCAGAGATTTCAGAAAGCATCTAGGAAGTTATTGAACATTGACGCCTAAGTTGTTGAAAAACTATACTGCAAGTCATTTGCCTTCATAGCCAATATTACTTTTAGTATACCAGTGCATTCTAATGCCATTTAGGGAAATAAATCTAATATGCAGCTGGGAAATGGAAATTGTTTAGAAATTTTCATTGTCTCTCTGAAGGAAAATTTTGAAATATAATCGATAATCGGGCCAAGATCCATGATATCTTCAACTTCACGAGTGATCAGTGCCCCCATTCAGAGGATGAAAATCCTTTCTAGAGCTTTTGAAACTGTGATGGCTTAGTAGCCTCTTGCTTCAGTCACCCAGTTCCTGTGTCAAAAAGAGAGGAAGAGAGACAGACTTCCAGCTGGGAATTGAGGTCTTGCTTCAAAGCTTTTATCTTCAGAGGAAAGAAGTCTTGTGAATTTCATTAATGTCAACAAGATCTGAGAAGATTTGAAGTATTTAAACCCTTGGGCATCTCCAGTATGCCAAATGCTATGGTCATTATAGGTTATTGGTTGCAACTCTGCTTCACACCCCCTGTGAATGAAGACTTTGGAAATATCCACTGTGCAGTCAGACTTAAGGGTATGTCGAAAACCATCACTTTCCAAAAAGATATGAAGACAGCCAAAGAAACGGTGCTTAACCTCGGGTGAAACATGGAAACACCTGAAATTCCAAATGGGGTGCCATATGTTATGGGTAGGGAACTAAAGATCAGTCTTCTCAAAGCACAACAGCAAAGCTAAGAAAGAAAACCAAAGAATCATTGGTTTGGAATTCTAAAAGCAGATAACCTCAAAGTATCTCCCCAAAAAGGTCCTTCTCTTAGGGTACAAAACTGAATCGAGTTGTAGGGTTTCCCTTCCCCCTTCACTTTCTTCTCCATTCCCTAATCTCCAGAAATGATCGGACGAGAAGTCACAATGGTTTCCGCTGTCCTTTTCCAAACTTTATGGGAGAAAGCCCTTCTATTCAAAAATAGGCAACTGTTTCTACTAAGTACATTGGGTCCAAGCTAACCCCAAATAAACAGATATTTCTGGCAAAACAAATATTGACAATTTAAACTAGGTCTTGAAATTACATTTTTCTTTAAAATATATATTTTGTTTCTCCTTTCTTCCTTCTCTTATATTAAAAAGACAAACTTGCAGAAATGTAAACTGGTACTGCCACTCTGGAAAACAATGTGGAGGTTCCTCAAAAAACTATGAATAGAACTCCCCTATGATCCAGCAATAGCACTGATGGGGGTCTACCCAAAGGATACAGAAGTGCTGATGCATAGGAGCACATGTACCCCGATGTTCATAGCTGCACTTTCTACAATAGCCAAATCATGGAAAGAGCCTAAATGTCCATCACCCGATGAGTGGATCAAGAAGATGTGGTATATATATACAATGGAGTATTACATGGCAATGAGAAAGAATTAAATCTGTCCATTTGTAGCAAAGTGGATGGACCTCGAGGGTGTCATGCTAAGCGAAATAAGTCAGGCAGAGAAGGACAGATACCATATGTGTGCACTCATAGGTCTAACAGGAGAAACTTAGCAGAGGACCATGGGGGAGGGAAGGGGGGGAAATAGGGAGAGGGAGGGAGGCAAACCATGAGAGACTCTTGAATACTGAAAATGAACTGAGGGCTGAAGGGGGAGGGGGCAGGGGGAGGAGGGTAATGGGCATGGAGGAGGGCACTTGTGGGGAAGAGCACTGGGTGTTACATGGAAACCAATTTGACAAAAAACTATATATGAAGTTGAAATAAAATAAAATAAAATAAAAAGACAAACTCAAGAACAACACCTGCTAAACCATTTCGTAAAAGGGACACCTTTTCAATGATAAGAGTTGTGTTTTTAATACATCTCTTTTGGAAACTGTTAGTTTTATTCTACTAAAGCTGACATCGGCTTAAATACCAGTACATATGCCTAAGGAATTACTGTTTGGGTCATCACATTCTCATCATTGCTAAATCTGCTAAACCCAAGGGAAAAATTTGTTCAGAATCGCCCAACGGAATATCTGTGATGGTTCATGTCATCAAGAGACACCTTACAGTAGTACTATCTGCGGTTGGTTCTACCTGCACGTACCTGTCAAGACCTGAACCCAGGGCCCGAGGGCTCACCTTCTCCATAGCAACGATGTCACTGAAACCCAGTCTGAGGCAATGCAGCTTTTTAGCTATGACCAAAGCCTTCCCCGGCTACAGGTCCTGACAGGTAAAGCTCCTTACAGTAGGTCTTTAGAGCTCTGGAAATATTTTAGTTCAACATTCAAGAAGCTAATAAGTGCCTTTTCCGATCCAGAAAGAAATGCTTTGGTTTCTCCTTTTAGCATTTTTTTTACTTCCCTCACTGTTGCTTCGGGAGGTTGTCTAGCCCTGAGGGGCCAGCGCCGTGGGACCCTCGCTCCTGCTTCACGCTAAGCTCGCCAGCCATTTCACCCGGGGAAACGGTGTGACAAATGTGCTCTCTGCAAGTCGCTTTATATCAGTGGATGCTCTCATACTGAGAACAGCTTCGGGCTGGACTTGGCCTGGATTCTCGTTCAAATACCGTGTCTGCAAAGTGGCCACGCTTGCCAACACCCTGGACCCCCACACGAAGGGCCAGGGAAACGGCAGCAGGCCAGAGGCCGAACCAGGGTGCGTCAGGAGCAGTTTATTTCAAAGCCCTGGTTTTATGACTGTAATTTAGCCTTCGGTGCACTGAGCGCGGCGGTCTGCCCGGCTCGCCGTCCGGTGCCGCCAACGGCTGTGCTGAAGGTGGTTCCGTCGGCCTAAACGTCTCTTTGAGAAATTCGCCGATTCCTACAGTTATTTAAAGTGCTCTTGTAGACCGAAGGGTCGTGTGAACCAGGGTGGTCGGAGAGCGGGGAGCATTAATATCGTAAGATCGGAGTCTGGACGTCACTTGAACCCCCCTCCTCCTTTCCTGATCCACTCGGGTGGTTTTTAGCCAAGTTTCCTCAAGCCAGTGCTTCCTTTACGGTGTCTGGGTCCTTGGCTTTGAAAAGCACCCCCGTGGGGGGCAGTTTCGGGGTGACCGGTGGATGAAGGCACCCCCTCCCATGGGGCCCTGCTCTTCCCTCAGGGGGCAGCCGGCCGTATCAGCCAGGAAATGCCCCCAAACTCACAGAAACGTTTCTTTTCTTGAAATGGCGCCTGTTAATTTTCTTAAGGCGCCACCAGAAAGCGCAGGTTGATTTTATAAGTTAAGTCACCTGTTAGTATCACATGAGCACTGCTTCAAGTGTGTGGAATAAGCATTGTCTCATCCTTCTCAAGCCTTAAATAGTGCTTTCCCTCCCAAATAACTTCTTTGCGTATGACCGTTCATGTGAGAGTAGCGACATATTTAAGAGTACTTACTAAAAAAATGTCAGAGTCCAAAAATATCCGAAACTGAATTCGCTGTGCTTGAGCCTCCCTGTGGCTGTCCCCACGTCCTTTCACTGCTCTCCGCATGTCTAAGATAAGAAGTCCGGGGCGCCTGACGGATAAGGCTTCCCTCAGGTCACAGGTTCCGGCGACAGCCACACAGTAAGGGAGACACCTGTGGCTCAGAGGCTCCGTGAGGTCCAGGAGCGTGAACGTGAACTTCGTTCCACGGTGGGTGCGTGTGATCAGGGCGTTCGACGAGAGGGGCATCAGCTAGATGACCGCAGCAGGAGGACAAGCCCCCCCAAAGACCAGAGTCCCCTTCCCCTGAATTGCATTGCCCCGTGGGGCACAGAGAGCGTCACATCGTGGTGCCGCTGGTGGCGCGGGGGCTGAGGGCACCCTTCAGGGCGGCAAAACGGTGCCGCAGCATCAGCCTCGGCACTGGCCAGGGAAGGGCTTGCTCCGGCCACCAGAAGTGTCCCTTTTCTATTTTACTGGCTTTGCTCCCCCCCCTTCCTATAATAATGTCAGCTAAAGGAAAAGATTGCAGCGTCCACGTCGTTTAGAAATTACAAAAATGCAAAGAGTGTTTCGTGAAAATCCCACATGGCATGCATCTGCTGGTCCACGTGCCCTGCCAGGCAGATGTCTGCATCAAGTGGGGATGTGACTCGTGTGACCTCCCCGTGAGGTGGCCCTCGGTGACGGGGCATATGGTCGTGGCTTCACAGACATGAGCTGAGCTCATCACCGGTTGTCCAGACGCAAGACTAGGACCTGTACGTCCCCGTCCTGACCGATATGGCACCCAGAAAGAGAAAGCACCCGGACAGGGACAGTTTAAGGAGGTTATACAGGAAACCAGTGTGCGTGCGATGACGCATATTACCCCGTCGTCAGCAACCCCGGCGTTCAGAATAGTGAGCGCACGTACAACAGTCCCTCGCCAGGCACAACGTTCGAGCCGTCCCTGCATGCCTCCTGCATGAAACCATCTCCAAGAAGAGAAACTGTGCCCTCGTTGTACTGTGCTTGCATAGTATCCCTCTCGGAATGCCGCGTGCCTTAAACCATTGTCATAGTTTGGTTATAAATAAAACATATCTCTTCCATCACCAATGTGTCTTTCCAGCTGCTGGACATAAAACAGATTCCGGGCTTCCTGAACTGAAATGTCATTTTCCTAATCAGAATTGATGATTATAAATAACCATCTGTTTTCTTGTTTTGCTTTCTTTTTTTAAGTGCCCTGTTCTCACCGGCGCACTTTCCACTGGCATCACATGTATTTAAAACGGGCAGCTCCAGGTCAGATTCGCAAAGAAACCGGCAAGATGGCTGTTTTGAAATGGAGACCACATTGCTCATCTGCTTCTCCATGTGGTTTGACACTGACCCATGGCCGTCATCACAACAGCACGAAAAAGTAACCAGGTGTTTTTTTAGATGTACATGGTGAGGGGAGAAGAGAGACCCTGCAGTCAGGATTGCCCACGAGGGAGGACAACGTGGTATCAATCCACTTGGAGGAACTTTCCAAGAGGAGAGGGTCTTTGGGTTGAATTAAGAGAGAAGAAGGAGGCTTGGGGGGGCGGGCGTCGTGGAAGTCACTGATTATGTTACGGGTGTGAAGAACAGATCTTAAGGAACGAAGTCCAACAGAAGACAGGACCAGAGCGTCAAAAGAAGGGGCAGGAGGGGAGGGACAGAGACAGATCATGGGTGACAAGGAAGATCAATATCAGAGAATACATCTTTCAGGAACGACTTCAGTTTCCCAAGATTCCAGTCGGCATGGGGAAGAATGTGTGTGCCTCTTCCTGATAGACTGCTCCTGGCCCTGCTCCTGAAACCGGTGGGCTTGGAGGGGTGGTGGGGGGGTGCTGGCATGGCCCACACGTGCCTAGAACAGACAAGCCCACGCCACCACCCCCGGGAGGGCACAGGGCAACTATCACTGTTGATGGTGCTGAGCGGTGACAGCCTCGACCCGGTTCCTATGGCAAAGATACGTGTATTAATCACGGATAAATGGTGCCTTTTGTTGGCATATTAGCCCAAAGGTCAAGAACTGAATAGATCACGGGACAGACATATTTTCCTGATGGAGGCGGAGGGGGGCTTGGAAAGTCTGCACACAATGGAAAGCTTAACACACCCTGTTTCCCACTGACTCCCAGAACGCGGCAGTGACAACCACACTTTATTTCAATAATGACCTATTCTCGCTTTTTAAAAATATTTAACTGTAGGAGTGAGTAAAACTATGTAGCTTTTTTGTGTCTCAGCAGTGTAGAAACCCAAATGATAAAAAGAACAGAACACAATAGAAGTTGCTTATTCAAAAAGCGCCTGGGAGTTGGCATATTTGGTGCTGGCAGAATGGGTTACACTGGGGCAGAAAAAAGGCCCAAAAGGGAGCCCAGTCCCTTGTTTTGCGAGCTGTCGTGACGACGGGCCTGGGTCAGTGTCAGCCCACGCGGAGAAGCAGGTGAGCAATGTGCTCTCCGTTTCAAAACAGCCGTCTTGCCAGTTTCTCTGCGAACCTGACCTGGAGCGGCCCGTTTTAAACACACGTGATGCCGGTGGAAAGTGCGTGGGTGAGAACAGGGCACTTAAAACAAAACAGATGGTTATTTACAATCATCCATAAAATACCGATTTTCCCCCTATGTCTTTTAAGCAAAAGATAAACCTTTTAGAAATAGGGTGAACATCTCTTTTCAAAGGTCTAATCTCTTGTTCGGTCCATAATAACGCTTTGCTATTTGGTTGTTTTTGGATGATCGGCTACCCTGTACCTGAAACTTTAGCTGAGATGGAGCTCACCGTGCGATCATAGAAATGTTTCCTTCATGAGCAAGAACACCCCACATAATTATAATGGCTTTGTGTTGTAAGGTCATTTGTTACAAAAAATTGATACACACTAAAGCTGTGCGACCATCATCTCTTTCTCTCTCTGAAAATTCGTAATATTTCTGCCTACCTTCATCCTCACTATAAGAAACTCATGAGGAAAGCAGTTCATTTCCTTTATGTTCTCGAAGACGGTGGTGGTTCTCTAGAAAGTTTCTGGAAAAAGCAAGCAGAAGAACTGCTTATCTCTGCTACATGGGATTGAGACTGTTACTTTTAATCCTGGCCTGAACCATCACTCAGTCTTTTCTTAAAGTGTCCAGAAGCACTGGGGGGAAGTGTGAAATACCACTTTGCCCTCAATCAGTTTCACATTCAAGCAAAATCAACGTGTTGGAGCCACCCTTGAAATATGGATAGAATAAGGACTTTTATCTGGCGAAGCACATTTTCGGGCTGTAGCTTCCTGCCCTAGGGGGCCGCGGCCTGAGCTGCACCCCAACGGCCCCCCAACAGCCCGTTGGCTGCACCCCACTCCAGCAGAGGTGCCATGGGGTGATGTCAGCAGTTCGGCAGAGGCATGGTCCCACTTTGCTCCCTGGGAGAACAGATGTGGCCAAGGCTCTTGGAAAGCTGGGAGTAAAGTACCACAGGAATGCGTGTCAAGGCGGCTCTTAGGGGGCGCCTGGGGGGCTCAGTTGGTTGAGCATCTGACTCTTGAGTTTGGTTCAGGCTATCATCTCACGGCTCGTGGGTTCAAGCCCCACATCGGGCTCTCTGCTCTTTAGAGCCTGCTTGGGATTCTCTCTCCTCTCTCTCTCTGCCCCACCCCACTTCTTGATCTCTCTCTCTCTCCCTCTCTCTCTCTCCCTCTCTCTCTCTCAAATAAATAAACTTAGAAAAGAAAAGACAATATTGGGGAAAACTTTGTGGAATTTCTATACTCTGCCTTGAAACAATGGATCTCCATTTTAGTCCGACTCCTGTACATCTGGGTCATTCCCACGGTCAGGTTGTGCACAATCACCTACTTCTCCAAATGGTTTGAGATGGAGTTTGGGGACCTGGGTCCCTGAGGCTGCATGAGACCAATGCTGGCAATTCCTTCCCCCGTGGGGCCTGAGAAGCAGCTGCGGGGGTCACGTCAAGGCTTGGCCTTGGCCGGGTCCTCCGCCTGGGCAGTGACACACAGTGACTGGGAATGGGAACTAACAGCCACTGTCCGAAGGCTCAGTGGTGAGCGAGGTGAGAGCAGCTAGGGCGGGAAAGGCAGCTTCCTCCGAGCCCGCCCACCCCTGGGGCGACGGCAGTAACGCAGGTAAGTGCACCTGTGGATCGGTGGCATTTGGAGGAGTAAGAGCCGATGGTGACGACAGCAGCAAAGACAGGGATGAGCTCAGCTTCTCCTCCAGACTGTATGCATTTAAACAGCACGGGGCCAACGCCCCACCCTGACCATCGTCCGCTCACTGTGGCTTTTGGTTTCGTAACGTTTTTCATTTTTGAGAGAGACAGAGTGTGAACAAGGGAGGGGCAGAGAGAGAGGGAGACCCAGGCCACAGAATGCGAAGCAGCTCCAGGCTCTGAGCTGTCAGCACAGAGCCCGATGTGGGGCTTGAACCCACAAACTGTTAGATCAAGACCAAGCCTAAGTCGGATGCTTAACCGACTGAGCCCCCCAGGCGCCCCCTGGGTGAAATATGCCCCGTTGTGGCTTTGAAGGACTCAAGGTCCAAAAGAACACTCTTTGTAAGAGTCAGGTTTGAGATTTGTGACTTATCGTGTAATGGTGATCACCCCACTTTTGTTGATTCCGTGATTTCTTTAGTTTTGATGGCTTTTCATTAGCTCCAATCTGGGACTTTGTATTTTTATTGATTTCTCACTCAGTACCCCTAAAACTCTATCAGATCACAATTTTTTTTTTAAGAAAAACGTTAAATGCTTGCGTCTCCTAAGAAACATGCAGAGAAAATGCCTAGAGCGATGTGTAGGGTCTTGGTGGGGGAGAGCTGCGGAATAACGGGCCTCTTTGTGTGTTTGCATGAACCAGTTAACTCGGGAGATGGCATTGACTACAGCCAGCAGAAGAGGGAGAACGTCGGCGACCTGATCCAGGAGACCCTGGAGGTCTTGGAGCGCCGCGGAGGAGTAAACGCCTTCATCAACATCAAGTACATGGTCCCCACCTACGAGTCTTGCTTGCTCAACTAGAGGCGGGAGCAGCTGGGGTGGGGGAAGGCTTCCCTTCGTGCCCAGATCATCTGTCTCTACTGCTTCTAGCATCTCATTACTTGCGACTTCTAAAGCTTTCTCTTCTCCAGCTGCTAAAATAGTGGCTTATGGGCCATTGGACCGTTAGCCCTATTGAGAGCAAGGCTTTCCAATACATAAATAGTGCCTGTTTCTTAGATTACAATAGTGTACTGTGCTTATTTGTTCTAAGAGAAGAATTGCTTCTTTATACAACTCGGACAGAAGCAAGAGTCCGAGTCAAACCTTCAGTTGTATAGACAATAAAACTATAATTTTCATGCACAATTCAGCAATAGCTGTTGTGTCTCTGCCTGCCCTGGGGGTGATGTCAGAGGTTGTAAGGGAAGGGTTGGTGCTGACTGCTTAATAGGTGTTTGTCACGGACGAGCAACGCCCTCTCCCAGCACCTCTCCGGCAGCTGTGCCCAATGATGTCCTCTGACAGTCAATGAAACCGTTGAGTCTACGTGCCGATCGCACAAGGACAGCCTTGCGGCCCATTGTGAACCTCAGTTACAGACGTGATTAACGCCTCAAGCCCAGGGGTCATCTGGGCTTTGCGGGGGCTTTCCAGGGTTTGTTGGGGTGGGGGCTGGGAGGGCAGTGGGCAGAGGGAAGCATGAAACGCAAGCTGGCAAACGTGATAAAACAATGCTCTTGTGAATCCTTGTCCCTCCGTAGGATGAGAGGCCGCATCTCAGGACGCGGTGTGTCTATTGACAAAATGCCATCTAGCCCCTTGTTCAGGGCTTTGATCGTTTCTGAAAACGACTTACATGCATCAGAATGGTCCTTTGGCACATCTCCTTCCTCCGCCTCCTCTCGCCAGGTGATGTGGTCTCGTAGCCCCTCTCTGCAGCTCCGAGGGCGGTATTTTGGAGTTTCACTGAACACACACACACACACACACACACACACACCTCGCCTGCCAAAACAATTTAAAAAATGACAAAGACCATGTACTTTCTCACTCAACTAAGAAAGAAAAAAGGTGCCCAAAGAGAACCCAACTATGGGCCAATTGGCCCTGACAGTGGCTTTTCAGGGATGTAGGTGCTGAGCTCGGGGCAGTTGAAACCCAGCCCAGAACACTCCATAAAGACGGAACCCTGACTTTGTGCACCTGAGCAATGCAGAAGCTGCCCAGAAATGCGTAGCCTAAAGTGTCTCATTCTGTAGCAACGTGCGATCTCTGCACAAAACTGAAGAGCTAGATCGTGTCCCCCTGTGCACCAAGCATTGGCCCCAAGATCGTTGTCACTAATTACTCAAGACGCGAGTTTCCAAAGGCAAACACCGAATTCGAAAACTGGTTTATTATTCATCTTCCTTGATGCCTGGCTCAGCATACAAAATCTAGCCTCCAAGTGGCTACCACCAAGTTTCCGTAAGCATTTTTTAGGATAAACGGAGAGGCATGACTATGTCAAGCAAGTAGGCTTTCGTGTATCATGTTTTGAAAAGACATGGCCAGAAGCAGACATCAACAACTTGAAGCAAGTCCTTTTCCAAATGGCAACGTTCACTTGCACCCATGAGTCCTGGCATGATCTATGTGAGGGGACACCAAAGTCAGAGAAGGGAGGCTTGTTGGTGCCTTTGAAATTTCCTACCAGAATTCCTTGCATCGTATCATTAGGAGACAGAAACAAGGCTGGCCTCTTATAGAAACAGGCCTGGCCTCTTGGTCTGAGTCATGTTCATAAAAACTACTTGGAGTAGGAGCAAGAAGGACCCCCCCAAACTCCCGGCCACTGTCCCAAGAGCCCCAGCCTTGGCCTGGAACTAAAACCTCAGGGCTCATTTTCCAGCTGTCACTTATTAGTTATGCCACCTTGGGCAAGTTACTTAACCCCCCTGAGTGTCAGCTTCCTCGGCTGTAAAATAGAGATTACTCCTGCCTAGAGGAATGTTGTCAGGCCCGGAGGTGCCCCGTGTGAATGGCCCCATGTAGTTTCTCATACCTTTGGCCTTCATTTCAAAGGGAAACATCACAGGAGTAACGATTGTTTTTTTCCCCCCAGCAAAGCAAAATGTATTTGGAAAATCTTCAGACAATACGGTACTTCCTCCAAGGCGAGGATGAGCTCTTTGTTAGGACTTCGCTGGAGGACTCTTTTCAGAATGTCCTTTTACCAGTACAGAGGTAGGAATGGACTGCTTTTTGGGTTCCACCCTAAATTTTTCTTCTACTTCTCCCGAATAATTTCTGATTAACTCAAAACACAAGGGAGAAATGTCAACAGGTTTCAGAGCTTTGAGTGGGACAGTGGCTTCTTTCACTCCATTTGTACACTGAAACCTCGTTTTAAAGACATTGGAGGGAACGCAGAGATGGAAAACGGAAAGTGTTGAGCACGGGTGTGATGAGCAGCGGTTTCTGTTGGCCTGTGCCTTCTTTCGTGATTGTTTATTTTTACTGAAACCACCATGCAAGTGTCACGGTTAGTGGAGGGCTGTCATCAGGAAGGCCCGGAATGTAAGAGTCAAGATCAGGGTGGAAACTCTGCATTTGTTATTTAGGAGCTTTAGAGCCCAGAGCAAGTCACTTGAACCTGATTTCATCAGGGTGCCTGGGTCGCTCAGTCGGTTAAGTGTCTGACTTTGGCTCACGTTGTGATCTGACAGTGCGTGGGTTCGAGCCCCACGTCGGGCTCTGTGCTGACAGCTCAGAGCCTGGAGCCTGCTTCGGATTCTGTGTCTCCTCTCTCTGCCCCTCCCCTGCTCACACTCTGTCTCTTTCTCTCTCTCTCTCAAAAATAAATAAACATTTTTTTAAATCTGACGTCACTTAGAAAAGTGTCGGCTTTCCAGGGTCACGGCGGACACCAAATAGCCAACGCGAGGGCCCAGAGACAGGAGCGCAGGAGCGGGAACCTGCCAGATCTGGGTTTGGAGTCTCTTTCCGCTGAGTAGCTGCCTCGTGGCTCTGGGGAAATTATTGAAACATCCTCAAACTCAAATCCCTCATCTCAGAATGGGCTCTGTAATGTCTTCCTGGCAGGTTTGGTACAAGCATCACATGACAAATGCATGCGGTGAGCTCGCCAGGGTGCCCGGGGGGGGGGGGGGGGGGGGGGGGGGGGGGGGGGGGGGGGGGGGGGGGGGGGGGGGGGGGGGGGGGGGGGGCGGGGAATGGGGTCCGGGAGGATTTTCCTGGGAAACCAGCTGGCCCGTCACTGACAGCCATGTAGGTGCTCACCCACCTGTGATGCACGGGAGGGGGTGGCAGTTCCCACCATGTCCAATGAGGCCCCATGGGTGGGGCTGGGGGGTTGGTCTTGGGTTAACACGGAACCTGGTGAGGTGAGGAGGACATGAGGGCTTCCGCAAGCCCACCCACCCTTCCAGAAGTCTCCTCGGAAGGCGTGTCCTCACCTGCAAAGGCGCTTCCCTTTCCCACCACGTTGGAACATCATTTTTATGGCCCAGCTGACTGGATCTGCAAAACGTCAGGCAGAGGCACAAAGTTCAAAAGTTCTGCGAAATGGCTGCACACTTGGAGCACAGGATCTCAAAACTGGGTTTGCTTACGTGAGGTCTCTGGCAGAGTTTCGATGTAGGTTGTGGGACATCTCACCGCACTGTAATTTAGAGGAGCAAAGATGAAGTCATTCTGAGTCTATTTGAATATCCACCGCATCTCTTACTTCTTTTGGCTATTTTGAGATGTTTATCGCTAGCTCTTTGCAAACAGAGGCTGGGAAGCCCAAGACTGATTTTATTTGAAAGCAGTCATAATACCTTGAGAAATAGTCTGTGAACATCTTTCTAAATATAAATTTCTTCCCTCTGATAGGATTTGAAATGAGAAAATCTCAAATGTTTTTTAAACAATAGTCTCCATAAACACATCAACCAAAGTTCATCCAAAATGGGACACTTCCAGATATAAATTGAAATGACCAAGTTTTCATTCACATCAAGACAACTCACGTTTGCTACTTAGGTGTTCAGGGCCCCTCAATAAAGAAACGATTTTGGATAGGGGCACCTGGGTGACTCAGTCGGTTAAGCATCCGACTTTGGCTCAGGTCATAATCTCACAATTTGTGAGTTCAAGCCCTGCATCAGGCTATGTGCTGACAGCTGGTAGCCTGGAGCCTGCTTCAGATTCTGTGTCTCCCTCTCTCTCTACCCCTCCCCATTCACTCTCTTTCTCTCTCTCCCTCAAAATAAATGAGTTAAAAAATCATAAAAAAAATCATTTTGGATAATTTACAAATGTTATTAGTAGTATTTTCTCATAGTTTTACTGAACTTTCTGTAACAATAGGACTTTGGTTGCTTTAATTAATCCCAGCCATTTAGAAATGGAAATGATTTCCTGCTCTTTCATTTGGCAAGTAGCACTGAAGACAGAAGCTCAGTGAAAGTCAATGTCAATAAGGAGTAGATAGAATCATGCCTTGGGGCAAGCGAGGTGGGAACTGGAGCCTTGATGTTCTTTCTTGGAAATCAGAGTTGCTGGTCAACATTTCATATAGATTCTGGATATTCACATATTCTGAGAAGGAGGAGTAAAGATAGCTTTGTCCTATGATGATTTTTTTCAAATAAATCTTTTGAATCTTGGATAAATAAATAAAGAAATAAATATTCAGGTCCAGGAGGACCTCTGCACACAGCCGGGAGAGGAGCAGGGCTCCCAGCCAGACCAGAGCGACTCAGACAGTTCATGTTCCCCACGCCCCCCCCTCCCCCGTCCCCACCCAGGTGTCCCTCCGGGGGCCTCACAAAACACCATACTCTTCTTAAGACCCAGAAAGAAAGGCTTTCCTACGCCCAAACCAACCTCACTTCTTCTAAAATAAGATCTCCCAGAGATGCCTGGGCGCCTCAGTCCATTACGCGTCTGACTTCAGCTCAGGTCATAATCTCACAGTTCATGAGTTCAAGCCCTGAGTCGGGATCCTCTGAATCCCTCTCCCTTTGCCCTTCCCTCCTCTGCTTGTTCTCCCTCTCTCTCTCTCTCTCTCTCTCTCTCTCTCTCTCTC